>KE152178.1:109738-130836 GCA_000411095.1 Aethionema arabicum | reverse complement strand
TATGTATATATATATAAAAAGCTTTCTTATAAGTTTGACAAAAAAAAGAGGGATTGTTGTGTAGTGATAATAAAAGTTTGTAAATGTTTAAAAATTGGTGAATTTATATAAATTTTAATAAGTATTACCGTATTTTAAATTATGAATTATTTTTAGGAAATTTTATAAAATGTTTTAATTCAATTATTTTTTACAAAAATATCTTAACACCAGATCCGTTAATATTATTGGTATACTCTCATATATTAAGAAAAATTTAAAAAAATCTGATGAATTAAAATATTTTAGATAATTTATTTTATTTATTTTTATTCGATGAATATAATTTTGAACTATCAAAATAATATTTTAAGCTATGAGTTAATAATTGTAGTTATATTTCTACGTTTTTAATAAGAAAAATGTAGTGCTCAAATCGATAAAAATAATAATTTGGACAAAGGAGAAGAAGTAACAAAACTAGAAGGACTGCGGAAAAATTGAGTAACGAGAGCGTTTGCGTTTGCCAAAACGGTAAACGCAAATACTGCGTTTGTCAGTTGTCACCTAAATTGAACGTCAACAAATATAAGGATAAGTCAATCTTCCAAAAACGGCACGCAGTGCTACAGTGAAAAGTAAGAACGGCAAGGTTTCTTTCGTAATATATCCAGTGTACTCAACCTTTGACGGTGTTTGGTCATCTCGAGGTGAGCGGTGACGGCGATGAATAGACTGAGATGGGTCGACGAGGGCGACATCTGGCAGCTCGATACGTCAACGCCGTTGACTCTTGATGCCACTGCACGAGCTGTTTCCGGTGACTCTCTTCCTCTAGGTCTCTCTAGAGGCACTCGTCTCTCTCGCTCCAAACAAGTTGAATTCTTCCATCGCTTCATGGCTACACCTCTCGTTCCATCCTTCTCCTCTCTACGTCCCTCCGGTGACGGAGCCAGTGGTGGTCTATCTCTGCAAAGAGTCCTCACATTACCTTTCTCTAACAACTGGTACCTAACCAAAATCGAAATCCCTAACTTTTCCTCATAATGTCTACAAAAGTTCGTTTTTTACAAATCCCCGTTTTTTTAAGGTTTGTATCTCTTCTGGGTCAGTTCGATGTTCAGAGATTTGTGACGGAGATTAAAAAGAATGAAGCTTTTTGTCGAGGGTCATCTGCAGCTTCTCGTTTAAACGCCATTGCTAAGCATGTGAAGGATAAGTCTTTGTACGCATTGGGTTTCTGCTCTGAGTTCTTGTTAACACCAGAAGATACTTTGCTTCTAAGCTATGATACCTACAAATGTGAGCTTGAGCAGAATCCCAGAGCCAAAGCTGTCTTCAATCACGAGGCAATTCTTTGTTTTCTCCTCTCTATTTCCCCAATGTAGTATGAAATGTGACTGAATTATTGCTTTAAATTATGAAATTTGGCCACTGTTGCTCTCATTGACATCTCTGTTTTCATGGTTTTCAGTTTCCGTGTCATAGTTTAACAGCAGAAGCAGCTTGGCCTGGACTATTTGTGGATAAACATGGTGAATATTGGGATGTACCATTCTCCATGGCTATTGATTTAGCTTCTCTTCCTACTTCATCTGGTCCAAGTTACCATTTATGTCTACACCAAAACAATGGATTACCTAAGAAGCTCAATTCCGAGAATACAGAAGCGTCGCCACCAGCTCTACTTCCCGGTTTGTCACTAAAATCTGCATTCTCTTACAGAACAAACATGGATCTTTGGAGGGGTACTCTTCAAAAGCTTGAATCCTGCAAGACCTTTGATATCTTTCTCAGTACTCCTCATATCTCAGTATCTGGAATCCTCGGTACGCTAATCTTCCTTAAGATGCCATGGATTGAAATTAAGCTTTTGATGTAACTGAAAATGTTCATTTATGATCCTTCAGGTGCTGTAATGACTGCAGCTTATGGCGAAACTTCGATCCGATCAAAACATGAAAAAGATTCTGAGATTGTTGGAGGATTCTCTCATCATTTTCCATCTTTAAACTCAGGATTAATGGCTGATGCCTTAGGACGCGCATCACTAACAGCTCAACATGGAAACTTTCAAAAGCTATTCTTTGATCTCACTCGTTTCCATGCTAGATTAGACTTCCCTCATGGTTTAAGGTTTCTTTCTGGTGCCACTACTGTTGTACGAGAACTTCTCAATTCTAGACAGCCTAGTTTAGAAGCTTTTCAGAAAATCTGCCCTGAAATTTCAGTTTCTCTGCAGCAACAGGTAAACAAATGACTAAGAAATTCATGAATTTCAATTCCTTGATTCATAACTCTCTCTTCTTGACTTGTTGCAGATTGTAGGACCGTTTAGTTTCAAAGCTGAATCTGGAATTCAAATTGATCTCAAGAACGGAGCTAACCCAGTGCATGTAGATAACACAGTCTTTGCTATTGAATATGCTCTTCAAGTGCTTGGTTCTGCTAAAGCTGTCGCCTGGTACGCTCCAAAACAGAAGGAATTCATGGTTGAGCTTCGTTTCTATGAGATTTAGCATCAGTTTTCTCCCCATGTAGACTCATTCAAAATCTTAAGCTTGATCCTGTAAAGATTGTTAAGTAAATACATAATGTTCTTCAAATCTCAGTAAAATGGGAGTTTACATTTAGTTATTGTGTGATATCTACCAAAACTAGTTACAGGACAATCTAGTGGAAGCTGTAGATGATCTTCCTTATACTTAATAGAGACAAGACTAAGACCATGAGGTGGTGCAGGTAATGTATACTTAGCTAGCTCCCTCCGGTCTTTAGTTTCAAGAATCTTTAGGACAATATCAGGATCCAATGCTTCTTTTCCAATCTGAATCAGCAAAGCTACCTGCATATTTGAAAGGCTCACCTGATATAAATGCATTGTTTTTTCCAAGATCTGAGCTTTAGATAAGACTAGAACTTACCATGTTTCTGACTTGTCTATACAAAAAACCAGAACCTTCAACTTCTAACTGTAGAAGAGGACCCTATACAAGATCAAAGTGCTTTTTCAGAATCATAAAACCAGCTTGATGTTATAAACCAGAGATTTTATTACCAGTTGTTTGACATCAAAACGAGATATAGTTTTCAAAGGGTTAGGTGTTCCATCTTCCCTTGTAGCGTTAGCAAAAGCTGAGAAATCATGTCTTCCAACAAAATGATTTGCAGCTTCTTGCATCTTGAAAGCATTCAGTTTATAAGTACAGTGGTATGCATAATGACGTTGGAATGGATCCATGAATGTGTCGTTGTATATCTGGTACCGATAAAACTTGGCTTTAGAAGAAAACCTAGCATGGAACTCAGGAACAGCTGCACTAATCTCTCTTACACGGATATCTTGAGGAAGAAGACCATTAAGAGCAGCATGAATGTTTTCTAAGCTACTGTAATTGAATGGTGTCACAAAATGTGCTACCTGAAAACAATTAGGTAAAGAATATTAAGGGATTCCTCTTGAAAAAGTTGCAGAAGAGAGATTGGAGATTAGAGATTGAATTAAACCTGACCCCAAGCGTGAACTCCTGCATCAGTTCTTCCAGCTCCAACTAAAAGAAGCTCTTTTCTTTCAAGTTTTGTTATCTGAATTAAGGCTTTTTCCACCATTGATTGGATCGTAGGTGGTGATTCTTGATACTGCCAGCCTGAAATTAACAAGATGAGAGGTCAAAAACTATGATGATACATTAAAGAATGTGGATTTGAAGAGCTGCAGCCATGAAAATGGAACGTTCTCTACACTAGAACCATATGGAATCTGTAGTGCAACTCTATAGATACAGTTTCACACTACGGAGCCAATACTCGCAGCATAAAGTAAAGCAACAAAGTGGGTCTAAGCCTCAGCTAACAGAAACCACAACCCAGTTACAATTCTTGAAGATTTGGTCTAGGAAACACTGTCAGATTCTATGACTATACAGAAGAAAAAGTAAAAAAGAAGGTTTTTTTTTTGTTTTATGAATTCTAGTTCTTAAAGACAAACCTGCAAATCGAGTGCCATCGTATGCTATTACTAGACGCCATTTGTAACAACCAGGATCACTAATCTTTACTAAACTGTTCTTCAAGTCCGTCTGCAACAAAAGCCCGGATTATATCACCAAAACAGTCAAGGCATTGTCAATTCACCACAAAAATTGAAATTTGATGGAGGAGAAATTGAAAAAAAAACTCAATTTTTCGCGCTTACGGAGATAATCTGAGAAGAAGATAGGGACCCGTTAGTAAATAGTGAAGAAGGAAGCGCTGGTGTAGCGCAATTCATCTTCTTCTTTGTGTCTTCTGTGTGTGTAAGCTGAAGATTCTGATTCCTCAACTGGTTTAGTAATCCAAAGCGAAACAAAACGCTGCGTTTGACGTTTAGGGATGGATTTTTTTTTTTGACGTTTAACGTTTAGGGATGGATAATAAGCCAAGTAATTATGGATTAAAATTTGTTTTGTATTGTTATTATTTTTTGATTTTTTTTTTACCTCTTTTATTAACTGAATCTACAAGAAATAAATTAATTAATTGATTTATTAAGTGATTTTCTAAATATTAACAGAATCGAAGATACGGCGGCTAAAACTATAAAAGCGCATAAAAAGTTCGTGGTAAGCTAAACGCTGCGTTTTGACGTCTCCCTTTTCTCTTCAGCTCGTACGGTTCGAGTTTTAAACTCCATTCGTCTCCTCTTCTCCCTCTCTCTATTCCGTCTCCGCAGAAGCAAAAACCTTCGAAATTTCAACTATTTTATGGAACAATAACAAAAATTCTTGATCTCTCTATCTCAGGCTGGCGTAATCAGAGGTACCCTAATGTCTGATTTCGTTTGTTATCTCGAACTGTAGCGATTTAAGCTGGTTCAATTCATTAGTAGGGTTTTTTCCTTGTTTCTTCTTATTTCTTTTGTGATATCAGTGTTTTTATGGTTCTCTGGTTTATTGCGTGAGGAACTTTAACCTAGTTTTCAATCTTGGATTCGATTTTCGGAAATTAGGGTTAATAATCTTGAGATTTTCGATGGGTTCTGTGGCAATGGCATGAGTTTGGACATTATGTAATTTGTGGATTGGTGTGTTTTAATGGTGATATAGAGGCTATTTGTTTTGGTTTTGTAGAGTGTTTGTGATGGCTACCAACAAAGTCATAGCTATATGTCAGTCAGGAGGAGAGTTTGTGGCTAACAAAGATGGTTCCTTATCGTATTCTGGAGGTGATGCTTTTGCAATTGACATTGATCAGAATACTTCAATGAGCGATTTCAAGTCAGAATTGGCTGAGAATTTCGAGTTTGGTTTGGAGACAATGACCCTTAAATACTTTCTCCCTGGAAACAAAAAGACCCTTATTACAATCTCTAAGGACAAGGATTTCAAACGCATGGTCAATTTTTCGACAGATGCAGGGAATGTTGAGATTTTCGTCATACCTGAGGAACCTGGTGCAAGGAATGTGTCCTACTTGCCAACCAGTAGGTAGTTGTTTCTTCTGCTTTGTTCATCTTATTTCAATTTTGGCTTCAATGGATGTCTCTAGTTATCTCCTCTAGTTTCAAGATTGTCTGTGATTTAGCTGTCAAAACCAACCGTATACAAATTACTGAAAACTGCTAGATTAATGAATTCCAGTGTCAGTTAGAACTAAGAAACTACTGATGCCATGTTTTTAATTAGGTTAAAGAAAGAGCTAATGTGTGAATTGCTTTTACAGGTCAAGTAGAACAACGACATCGGAAGGGTTAGTACCTGCAATTACTGCAGGAGATGTTGTTGGGGAGGATATGAATGATTTTCAAATTGATATGGCAATGCCTGTTGAAAGTCCTTTGCCGTGCAATTTCGTTTTGGTTGATCAGAAACATCACACAGCTGTTCAGCAATGGGAAAACACCATTACTGGTGTTGATCAACGGTTTAATAGCTTTCTTGAATTCCGAGATGCATTGCACAAGTATTCGGTCGCTCATGGGTTTGCTTACAAATACAAGAAAAATGACAGCCATCGTGTTTCTGTCAAATGTAAAGCTCCGGGTTGTCCTTGGCGTATCACTGCAGCGAGACTATCAACCACTCAACTGATTTGTATCAAGAAAATGAACCCGAGACACACTTGCGAGAGAACAGTCATCAAACCTGGTTACCGTGCAACTAGAGGATGGGTAAGAACCATCTTAAAAGAGAAGTTGAAAGCCTGTCCAGACTACAGGCCGAAGGACATTGCTGAGGATGTAAAAAAAGAGTATGGTATTCAATTGAATTACTCACAGGCATGGAGGGCAAAAGAGATTGCGAGAGAACAGCTTCAAGGCTCTTATAAAGAAGCATATAGTCAACTTCCTTTTCTCTGTGAGAAGATCAAGGAGACAAATCCTGGAAGTATTGCCACTTTCTTGACAAAAGACGATTCTAGCTTCCATCGTCTTTTCATATCGTTTTATGCTTCAATATCTGGGTTTAAACAAGGTTCCCGCCCTCTCCTTTTTCTTGACAACGCTGTCTTAAACTCCAAATACCAAGGGGTTATGCTCGTTGCGACAGCTGCTGACGCTGAAGATGGTATTTTCCCAGTAGCTTTTGCTGTTGTGGATTCAGAAACAGAGGAGAATTGGGTTTGGTTTTTAGAAGAACTTAAGTCAGCGTTATCTGATCCACGAAGAATCACATTTGTTGCAGATTTCCAGAATGGTCTGAAGAATGCAATACCTCAGGTCTTTGAAGACGCACATCATGCCTATTGTCTACGTTTGCTTTCTGAAAAACTAAATATGGACTTGAAGGGGCAGTTTTCTCATGAAGCAAGACGGTATATGCTTAATGATTTCAATTCTGTGGCGTATGCAACAACACTAGAAGGCTATTACAGCTCCTTGGAGAATATAAAGAATATATCTCCTGATGCTTACACTTGGGTTATAGAAAGTGAACCACAACATTGGGCAAATGCATTGTTTCAAGGAGAAAGATATAACCAGATGTACGCAATCTTCGGTCTAGACTTCTACAGCTGGGTATCTGAAGCTCATGAGCTCCCAATAACCCAAATGATCGATAAATTTCGAGCAAAGATGATGGAAACTATCTATTTTCGTCAGGTTCAATCTCGAGACTGGGTCACAGCTCTAACACCATCTAACGAAGATAAACTACAAAAAGAAACACAACTTGCGGAATCACTTCAAGTTTCAACACCTCAAGGTAGCTTATTCCAAGTTCACGGCGAATCCATCAACATAGTAGATATCAATCAGTGTGATTGCGACTGCAAAATGTGGCGCTTGACCGGGTTACCTTGCAGCCACGCAATCGCTGTGATCAGATGTATCGGAAAAAGCCCTTATGAGTACTGTTCTAGATACTTCACAGTAGAAAGTCACAGGCTAATGTATGCAGAATCTATCCAACCTGTTCCAAACGTCGAAAGGATGATGCTGGAGGAGCAAACCGAGCTGGTGGTTTCGGTAACTCCTCCACCGATACGGAGAACACATGGGAGACCAAAGATGAAACGAGTAGAGCCACTTGATTTAATGAAACGTCAGCTTCAGTGTAGCAAGTGCAAAGGTTTAGGACATAACAAGAAAACTTGCAAAGCTGTTTAGTTAGGATCTGTGTTTGGTAGTTGATTTTGGTCAGTCAAATGGTTTTGGCTCTTGCTTTGTGTGTTGGTTTTGGCTTTAGGGAGTAAGTGAAAAAATACAGAAAATAATTTGTTACATGAATTTGACAAGAGATTGCAGATGGACCTTTTTATTTTTTTTTATTTAAAGTTTATTTAATTTTTATGTTTTTTTTTTAGGTTATGAAATATAGAAATTAAACTTTGTTTAGTTTAGTTAAATATATGGTTTACTGTTACTACATTGTTTTGTTGTTTAATACCGAAATGTATTTTCACTAAAGGAGACTTCAGTATCACAGTAATTACGAGAAAGCCACCGTTTTGTTTCTTCTTTTGGCGGCTCTGTGTTTCTTTGAGCTACGTAGCTCTCTCAAGAAAAACCCTAAAATTCTTTGTTTTCTTTGCGAATAGAGATATAGTGTAACTGTGCATTCGCAGCGTCGTGTTTGTTTAGTAATGGAGGTGTCTACTTTGAAAAAGCTTGAGAAGTTGGAAATCGTTGTAGAGTCGGTCACTGATCTGTCCACTCCTTCTGTTTCCTCGTCTTCGCCTGTTGTAGCTACGTTTTCCTGTGTTGATGGAGTCACGGAGCTTCGATTTAAGGAATCGGATTCGGCTGATGGTTTTAGTTTTGATCTCGCTTCGACGCAGGTGGATGTTGATTAACTTGCCACTGTTATTGTTCCTCTGGTTTTCGTTGCTTTTGTTTTTTTTTATATTTCTTTGCTAGTGTACGAAATTGCTTGACGATTTTTGCGAGAAAGAAATGTCTTTTGTTTTTTATTTACCTTGTTCTACATTGTTGTTTCACAATTGGTATGAGCTATCTTGATTGGTAATACTCACGTTCTTGATTTGCGCATATCTAACATTGCAAGATTGAATATTGATAAAGTTCGTTTGGTATCTTTGAAAACGGTGGCTGATGTCTTTCTACACTTATTTATTGCTCTTGGTAAATAATCTTGTTACGTCGGAGAATGCGCGCATTGATCTTATTGAATTTTTGTTTTATGTTTCGTAGTTATTCAAGTTGGGGCCTGTCCAGTTCATCTGTGTATCTGATAGTTCAGATTCTGCAGAGGAGGTACGTGAAATTTGAAGTAGTTTTTTTTATCAAGTTCTTTAGTAAATCTTTGAGGATGGATCCTTTGCCTCTGTGCTCTGATTCCTTCCACAACGTGTTTCTATTACAAGATATTTGATTTTTTTTTTGTTGATGAGTTTATTTTTGAACCAGAAATCATTTTCTAAAGGAGTCATTGTAAAGCTTAGAAGTGAGAAGGACAGCAAGGATTTTTGTGATTCGTTTGAAGAATGGAGAAAAAATACTGTTGCTCAAGGTGCGCCTTTAGAAATATTTTTTCCTATATCAACTTGACATCTAGATCTGATGGCTGCTCGTTAAGTTTTCATTTCTACATTTCCACTCGTATATGAAAAGCCAATGCCTTCAGCAAGAAAGATTTTAGATGCACTTCAATTTATAAGTTATAACATTGGTCCATGTATACATTTGCTTCTGACTTTTACTTAAGAAAGATCCCGAAACACATTTGAGTAATTCTATGATATATTTAAGTATGTTCTTGACTTATTTAAGCAAGCAATTCTTTATGTGGTCACTTTTTGTATTCAGTATCTATTCTTCTCTATCAATGCCAATTTCTTAATCCATGAATATTGTTTGTGCCTACTCCTTTACCTTTTTCTCATTCTTCTGAGTCTAGGATCATCCTTGCAAAATGGAACTGTTTCAGCTAATAAAAGCAAGTTTGACGATAAAATTGAGGCGTCTTCAGCCAAAATGTATTTCCATTATTATGGACAACTTCTACACCAGCAAAATATGCTACAAGATTATGTGAGAACAGGTAAAATATGTGGCCTTACTGTATTGGTTGCCTCAGATTTGTTCCAGTCCTGATCAGAGGATTATATCTCTTTTTATTTCCACCACTGCTTGACCTAACTCTTTCTGGGACTCCTTCATGTCTTCAGGTACATATTATGCTGCAGTTATGGAAAATCGTTCAGATTTTGCTGGTCGAGTTGTGGTCGATGTGGGTGCTGGAAGTGGCATTTTATCTTTGTTTGCTGCCCAGGTATGTGAATTGCATGCCTATTAGTAACAGAACTATGTTTATTGCTATGGTAGAGCAAGAATCGGTTGATAAAAAGATGGAACTTTGACTAGAAAGTAAAAAAGAGATTTTTTTACTGAGAGGTTCTAATTTTCCCCTTATTATTAAATCCTGATTTCCAACTTGTCATTTATTCCTAGTGCGTTCTTCATTCCACCCTCCAAAATTATCAATCTGAATATGCATAACAATGCCAATGTATCTCGGTTACAGCAGCTATGCATTTCTTCGTTTGATATCTTCATACATGTCTTTTATTTTCCCTATATTAGGCTGGTGCCAAGCATGTGTATGCTGTGGAAGCATCGGAAATGGCTGAATATGCACGTAAGCTGATTGCTGGAAACCCATTGTTCGCAGACCGGATCACAGTGAGACTCTAGTTTTGTTATTACATTATGATCTTTTTCGTTTGTCTGATGATGTTAAAACTGGTGCAATTGTAGGTTATCAAGGGAAAAGTCGAGGATATTGAGTTGCCTGAGAAAGCAGATGTTTTGATCTCTGAACCAATGGGTATGTATTTCAGAGAAACTTTATAATCTCTCTTTGTCCTGAAAATGAAAGCATAGTTAGAATCTTTTAAAAAAGCCAAAAAATATGTAGAAAACACCAGTGATAGAAAGTTCCATTGGTCATGAATGACATGTACTATATTTTAACACAGGCACCCTATTGGTAAACGAGAGAATGCTGGAAACGTATGTAATTGCTCGGGATCGTTTTCTGTCTCCCGGTGGCAAAATGTTTCCCACAACCGGAAGGTAAAGTAAGCCTCTGAGAGGCTTCCCATTTTATCTTATCGTGTCTTTATTCTCATGTAGTTTTATCACTGCAGGATTCACATGGCACCTTTCTCCGATGAATTCTTATTCCTTGAAATGGCAAATAAGGTACGGAATGCCATTAGTTAGCAGGTTCTAAGGAAGATATGTCCAAGATTGTTAATTATAGCATATACAGAAACTTTGGGTTAGTTACATCTTTCGTATGCAATCTTAAGCATGCAATAATTAGGCTTTCCTCTTCTATGCAGGCTTTGTTTTGGCAACAGCAGAACTATTATGGAGTGGATCTGACACCTCTATATGGATTAGCGCACCAGGGTTATTTTTCACAGGTATATCTATTTATAAGCCAGCAGATTGTGATTCGTTTATATGTAAACCTTCACTGTTTAATTGATCATATCTGCTAATTTTGCAGCCCGTGGTTGATGCATTTGATCCGAGATTATTGGTGGCTACTCCAACGTTTCATGTCATAGATTTCTCTCAGATGAAGGTATATAATACACCACTTATGACTATTCCACGCACTTTATTACCAATGGACTCAATTTTTCATGGTTCTGCATTCTGTCTGGTGAATGGCTTTCATCTCATTTACCACTAAATTCGTTTCCACAGGAAGAACATTTTTATGAGATTGATATCCCATTGAAGTTCACTGCTTCCATGTGTACTAGAGTGCATGGACTGGCTTGCTGGTTTGATGTTTTATTCGATGGCAGGTACTTATTTGTTTGCAACCCATTTAGTTTTCATGGTTATCTTGTAACTAAGAGTCAAATTCCTCAGCAATCACTAAGCGATTTGCACGTTGTTTTACTCTGTTTATAACAGCACGGTACAAAGATGGCTCACAACTGCCCCTGGTGCACCTACAACTCATTGGTACCAAATCCGATGCGTTCTCTCGCAACCCATTTATGTGATGGCAGGACAAGAGATCACCGGTAGACTTCATTTGGTAGCCCACAGTGCTCAGAGTTACACCATAGATCTAACTCTATCAGGTCAATTTTGGTTTCTTGTCTCTGTAACTCAAAAACTTTTCATCAATTTTTTTTAACTTTTCCTGATTGATAACAAAACTGTTGGCTTTAGCAGCTAAAATGTGGGGTCCGGGTGCTAGTCAAGGTGGAATCCTTCAATCATCGTCATGCAAATTCGATCTAAAAGAACCCTATTACAGAATGTCTCAGCCACAAGCATACCCTGTTGGGCAAGAGCCACAATCACAATCACAAGAGGAAGTAAATCGACAGGTAAATATGATCCTAGCCGTTGTATATGATCTTGTGTTCCATTTAAACTCATATTTCTTGGCGAATAAAATCGGTATGACTGCGTTTTATTTACTGTGATCAGGACATACAGTTACAGAACGATGAATTAGAAGAAGAGCTGCTGAAGTTACAACCGCAAGAGACCACAAGCGCACAGCTCTAATGGTATTGAATTTGAATGTTCAAGTTTGAATCTAAAGGCCTAAAAAGCCCTGTTTGTAACGTCGAAAAAGGTACATGCTTTTTGCCTCCTCGTGAGCCTGTAAAATTGGGTGGTTAAGCACAGTAGGATTTTATCATTCCCTTGTGCTGCCATGTCATGTCAGTTCTCTGCAACATTGTGTTTTCTCCATACCCAACTATTCAACTCTTTGTTTTTTTATCCTCGAATGTAAACATTTTGCTTTCGAGTTTATAAAGAATCGGAGTTTGCATCACACCTCCCATACTCCACCTGTCAGATGGACCAATCAAAACTCGTAAGGTTGGTCGGGAGCTGACCTGACCTCGTCTCGTGCACACCACTGGCTAGATACCTTGTTTTAATTTCACAACATAACTCGTAGACAGTAAACCATCAAGAATCTGAGGCTCGTCTCAATAAAATCTCAACTACTTTATTCTCAGATCACCTATTATATCTTATCTTATCTCTAGAAAATATCAGTATATGGTGCAAAACTGCAATTGAACAAATATAATAAGGGAACGGTAAGATGAGTTCGAAGGAGGTTTATGTCTCTGTTCTTATTCACGATCTTCTTAGAATTGCTGCATCTGCTTGGACTGGTTAAGTGGTGTGGTATTGCGTCAAAGAAAGAACGGTTTCAGAAACGCTCTTCTTGAGGTAAAAAATTAGGCTGCAGAGCACTATCTAACCGAATCCTGCAGAAAGTGGCAAACAAAAGAAGCATAAAAATCATCAAAAAGAATTGAAAACAAGCACAACTTGTGTATTTTACTTAGTTTAACCAGCAACAAGTATATTCCATTGAACAGCAATCACAAGCAATCTGAAATGTACAGTAAGGTTACAGATAAGTTACCATGAAGTTTTTTTATGTGGTGTTCAAGAACTGGATTATATGGAGGTGGGAAACAGCCCAAATTAATCTGGTGATTGTTGATCAGATTATAACATTTATCTGGTGAAGAACACAATCGTAGATGTCATTAACATTGTTCTCGCCAGAAACTTGAGATCTTTGTGGATTCAAAACTCTCAAGATAACCACTTGACTGTATTCAGACATCATCCACATCACTTTTGGTTAGTCCTATAACGAAGTAGATGATAACAATCTACCAAGACCGTGCAGCATGCCGTGCCTTTCCAGTTTCCTTCAAAACAGCTCCAACAATGGCTGCTTGCTCAAGACAATCAGCTTTATGCAAAGTATCCAAAAGCACAACACAAGTTTTACTATGAATAGGTAACCCTTTTTGCCTTGTTTCCTCAAAAAGAAGAAAAGCATCCATTGCTCTATTCCCATTACTTAACCCCTCAATCATTGCATTATAACAAGCAGAGTCAGGAACTCCAACATTCGCCTTATACCGATCAAACAATGCACCAGCCTCTGCTATATTCCCAGCTTTCGCCAATCCTGAAATCATTGTAGTGTAGGAAATAGCATTTGGTTTCATTCCTTGCTTCTGCATCTCTTGCCAAAACACAAAAGCTTTATTGAATTTCCTAACTCTACAAAGACCATTTATTAGAATCCCATAAGTAACTTGGTTTGGTATGCATTTCAATTCTTTCATGGATTGAAAACAGACAAGTGCTTCATTAATTTCTTCTGCTTTCACCAATGCATCAAGCAATGAATTCCATGTAAAAACGTTAGGTGTTAATCCTTTTTGCATTAACTCCTCCAAGATTAGGTAAGCTTCATCAATTCTGCCTACTTTTCCAAACCCATCAATCAAACTACTGTAAATCACTACATTTAGCTCTATTCCCTTTGATTTTGCTTCCTCAAAGAGCATATAAGCTTCATCTAGCCTATCTATTTTCGAAAGACCGTCGATTACTGAACCATATGTAACAACAGTTGGCTCAAAACCTTTTGTTTTCATTTCCTCTAGGAGCTGATAAGCTTTGTTAACTTTACCACACTTGCAAAAACCATCAATAACGATATTGTAAGCGCGAGTGTCCAAGACACAACCTTGCTCTTTCATGGAATGAAACAATTCATAAGTTTCATTCGCAAATCCTGCTTTAATTAATCCATGAATTAAAATTGAGTAGCTTCGAGCATCAGGGACTAACCGGCGAGCTTTTATTTCTGCAAACATTGCTCTTCCCTTCTCAGATTCTCCAGCTTTAAACATGCAATCCATATATGTATTAAGTAACTGCAAATCAGGAGAGCAATTCTGATTAATCATCTCCTTGTAGATCTTGTGGCCATCTTCTTTTCTACCGAAATTGAAGAAATTTCTTATCAGCGACGTGTAAACAATAGAGTTAGGATGACAATCAGTGTCCAGCATCTTTTCGTAGATTTTATACGCATCATCTACTCTTCCTACCTTCCCTAACCCATCAATGAGTGAACAAAATGTAATCTCATCTGGAGTACAAACCTTATAATCCATATCCTCAAATATAGCACAAGCTTCATCAAGTTTCTGCGCTTTACACAACCGATCAACCATTATGTTTACAGTTCTAACATTAGGAAACAAACCAGCCTTCTGCATTGAATCACGCAACTCGAAAGCAGTATCAAGTTTCCCAGCTCTACATAACATATCAATGAGAATATTATACGTTGAAAGATTGGGTGCAGCGTCTTTTTTCATATCCTCAAAGATTCTCAAAGCTTCATCTACTTTACCCTTTTTTCTTAAAGATGTAAGAATGCAATTATACGCAATCACACTCGGTATAGACCCTTTTGCTCTTTGTCTCTCTAAAAGACTATAAGCTTCATCAAATTTACCAGCTGAACCATACCCCATAATCATTGTGTTGTAAGCATAAGTGCACGGAACTCGCCTATTCTTCTCCAAATACTCAAACATTTCTACAGCTTCTTCTAATCTATTTGCCTTACATAGAACTCCTATCATGCTTGTATAAGTTACTTCATCAGGTTTTAAACCATTTGCTTCCATCTCATGAAAAAACTTCCATGCCATATCAACTTTACCCACTTTACCAAAACAGTCTATACATACATTATAAAGAACAATGTCTGCATCAAGCGAGCTGCTCTTCATCTCATCAAGCAAAGATAAAGCAGAATCAACTCTCCCTTCTTTAGCAAATGCACGAATCAATGTCGTAAACAGATAAACTGTTGGTTCATAGCCTAACTCCTGCATTTGCTGAAAAAGATTCAACATCATATCAGATTGGTTAACTGTTGACAAAGCACCAATTAGAGTTGTGTAAGCTGAAAAAGCAGGTCGAAACTTGAACTTCCTCATGATTTGAATGATATCAAAAGCTTCCTTTAGCTTATTCGCTTTAACACAAGTTGAAATCATCTCAATACAAGTGTTAACAGAAGGGCCAAACCCTGCAACACTCATTTCTCCAAGAATTTGCTCCAAATTATCAAAATTTCTGCAACGAGACATAACTAAAAGTAATGAGTTGTATGATTCTGGACAATGTGGTTGCTCTGCTCTTCCTTCGAACCATCGAAAATAACTAATCGCCTGATTAACATCTTTTAGCCTCCTTAAGACTCCAATGACTAATTCTGGGTGGGGCTTCATGTTTATAGCAGAGAGAGCCTTCTCTGTAGAAGGTCCCCATGGATTACTCTCCAAAACATTGGAAATTTCAATTAGAACTTCTCTGTTACTCTCAAATGTTTTCGGATTCTCACGATTTTCGCCATTATCAGATGAAGATGATAGATTCTTCTTACATACACCAAAAACACGAGAAGATTTTGTATTGATGTGGAATAAACTTCCTACAAGGTAAAGATGAGAAAAAAACATTCAGGAACGAACAAAGAAACAGCAATCAATTTAACCTTAAGATAACTTTTGCTACTAAAAAGAACACTTTTTTTACAAATTCCGCCATGAAATATAATGGAATGTCTAGAATAAGATTCGTTCATCTTCTGCAACTATTGAATCTTTTTAAGAAAACGAAATTACCTGGTCTTAAAAGCATCCGCATCTTTATGATCTTCTGATATAATCCTGAAGAAATTAATTTTTAAATATAATCCTGAAGAAATTAGCAGTCAAAGCTTTTATTTTTGATAAACCCTGAAGCGAGAATCGCAGCTTCCTATAGAAAGTATAAGTTCAAAGAGAAGAAAACATCGAAATTGAAGTGAATAGAACAAAGAAGAAGATGAATACTGAGGAAGACGAGAATTACTTAACACAGACAGAGCAAGTATCATCTCTCCACTGTTAAGAGAAATCTTAGGGTTCTCTGATTAAACCTCTGAGTCGGTTATTGGTTTCGGTTCAAAAACCGGTATGACCGGTTATCTCTGGTTTTGATAGAACCGACCGGTTTGATCTGGTACGGTTTTGAGAACTCTCTGTTGGTTAAAACGAAGTTAAACCTGTTTTTGGCACTGTCGTCATCGGGAACTCGAAAAGCCAGCTATGGAAGCCGAAGCGCTACTTTGGGAATTGAATTAGTTGGCGAAATACTGATTCAAGCCTTGGTAACTTTCTTTACTGAAACTCTAATTTTCATGTAGCTGAATTAGGGTTTGTGTGATAGTGATTTTGAGCTTGAGTTTTGTGGGATGGGTTTTCGATTTCTAGATTGTTTTTCTTCTGTGTTTCACAATTGCTGGAGTAACGACAAATACAGCAGTGATGTTGATTCTGAGAATTTCAGATTATTCCAGTCTTCAGGAACCATGGCTCGTGGAAGTAATCGTTATCCAGAAGTAAAAAATCCGCTGCTTAGAGAAGTTCATCAGCGAGATCGTAGCACAGAACACGATTGCGTTAAGACGGATACAGTGATTGATATTGACGATGAGCTTGGAGAGATATCTGATGACACAAGTACGAATCAGAAAAGTTCACTAAGTTTGAATTGTCCAGTTAACGATGTCTCAAGTTCTGAACCGTATAGAGAGGTTGTCAGAAGTGCTGAGAATCGGACTTCTAAACTGAAAGACAGAGGTCTTGGTGGTATATTGAAAGAAACGTGTCTAGCTTTACTGCGAATCTTGTTTTCTCCATGGAAGCAAGAAGAAGAATCATTAGAGGTTTGCTTACTTTCGTTCTTCCATATTGTTGTAGCTACAAAACAAGTGTTTATGCTCGGAGTTTTCTTGTTTTCTTTCTGTGAAAAGTGTGTCTCGTTGTTCTTTAATTGATTTTTCAGGATGTAGAACATGAAGCATTTCTACCTCTTTCGAAAGAGGATGAGACAACAGTCAAGCGTGCATTATCAGCTAATAGTCGGTATGATTTGGTTGCTGGTCTCCCGCTTATTTCCTCGGGAAATTCATATATGTTCTTGTTTCTTAATGGAGTTGGTGTATCTTGCTACAGGAACGTCTTGGTCTCACATAAGAACTCAAATATTGACATTACAGAGGAAAAACTTAGGTGTCTTAGATCAGGTGAATGGTTAAACGATGAGGTTAGTCACTGAGTTTAACTCTCATGTAATCTCTATCTCTACTAAATATTAAACACAAAACTCTTATCTAATTGGAGCCTCTTTTGATTGGTAAAGCTTGGACTTTGTTATATTATATGTAGGTCATTAATCTTTACCTGGTATTGCTGAAAGAAAGGGAAGCTAGAGAACCACAGAAGTTTCTCAAATGTCATTTTTTCAATACATTCTTCTACACAAAGGTTATACACATTTCTCTCCTCCTCTGCCTGGGACATCAAAAGTTTCCCAAGGCTTATGAATTATAAGCTTAGTGATGAAATTTATTAAAATATAACTTTAAATCACACCTCAGTTAGTTAATTCGGGGGCTGGATACAACTACGATGCAGTCAAGAGATGGACTTCAACGAAGAAGTTAGGCTACGACCTCAGAAACTGTGACAAGGTAAACTTACTGTGTACTTCTTCTGCTCTTATTCTCTAGTTCACTCCTTTTTGAGAAATTCCAGTATCTTTTTTTAGTTTACGATCACAGTAATATGTTTGTTGTCAGATTTTCATCCCAATCCATAGGAACATCCACTGGACTTTGGCGGTTATTAATATAAGAGACCGCAAATTCCAGTATCTCGACTCATTTAGAGGAAAGGAGCCTAGAATCCTCGATGCAGTGGTAGTGTATTTTAGAATTAAACCAATTCTTACCTCATAAAAAATGTTAGTCTAATTCTGGAGTATTCATTTCTCAGGCTAGATACTTTGTCGATGAGGTCAAGAACAAGAACGAAGAAGACATTGATGTAAGTTCTTGGAAACATGAATTCGTCCAAGACCTTCCTCTACAGAAAAATGGGTATCTTGTCCTACTAAAATGTCCAATCCCATGTCAGCTAATATACAATCTCATTACATCCTCAGTGACTTGTTATATTTGCTTATTCATTTGCAGATACGATTGTGGAATGTTCACGCTGAAATATATCGATTTCTACAGCAGAGGTTTGAATCTTTGTTTCAGTGAGGTAATTTGACAGAGATTAAACCAATTAGAAACTGGAACACTGAGATTTCTTAATATAGAAACTGTTCTGGCATTTTCTCAGGAACACATGCCCTATTTTCGGGTTAGGATAGCGAAGGAGATTCTGCAACTGAAAGCCGACTGATTTCACCTAACCAAGAAAGCCCTTCAAGAATAGTTTGTGTAGTGTTGCAGAAAAGGTACATACCGTCAACTAAAAGCTATCTTATGTCTCCAAATCCAGATATTTCCTTCATTGTTCGTTACTCAGATCGATTTAGATAACGAAAATTCCCAAATCTGATGGTAATTTTTCCGTATTCGTAAATGGATGACCATCTTGATGTTTAGTAGCTTACTATAGAGTTATAGCCAAAATCAATAAACAAGGAAAAGCTAAGATAAATAATTGTCTTTAGATTCAAAGATTTAGAGAGATAGCTGAGGTTGATGAAGTTGGTGAGAGAAGAAGACGCGACTCAGGAGCCAGGTCGCGACCTCCTTGAAGATGACACAACTTAGGTCGCGATCTTCTTGAATATGACTTCTTGTAGGAGAGTAGTGAATGGTGAGAGACTATAGATTGGTCAAGAAAAAGATGAGGATGATGTTGGAAGATATGTGTTTTATTGTGAAATAAATATGATCACATATTTGCTAGCTATATATATATATAGAAAGATTTTGGTTAGTCTTTATTAAATGAAAATATGAAAAATAAAATTTTTAAAAAATTACTAATAGTAATATTAATTACTTGAAAATAAAATATATATTAAGATGGCATGAAGACTATAAATAGATTAATGGGAATATTGGAAAATAAAGTCACAATAATAGAAAATAAAAAGTCATAAGAATATCCTTTTTTTTTTCTTCAGTTAAATTTTGTGTTTGAATCTCGTGGAATATTTGGTTGATTCGTTTTAACCAAGTACTTTTAGTGACAAAATAAATTATTATCAACAATAAATTCTCATGTATTAGATTTATGTATGAAAAGAAAAAAAGTAATATCAAATTATCACCGTTAATTTAACAAGAAATAAATTAAAACATTACTTTTTCACTTTTGAATTTTTTTAAATTAAATTAAATTTGAATTTGCTGTTCATGTGGTCACATGAATACATATGATTGGTATACAAAACTTACAAAGAAAATAAAATAAAATAAAAACAGAAAATAAACTTCCTATTCTCAGTCATCACGTGGTCTCACGTGCTACGAGTTCGAAACGCTTAAAACCGCATCGAGTCCTCTCATTATCAAATTATATATGTAATTAACTTTAATATATGCTTTTTTTAATAGCCTAATCACATAAAATACACTAAACAACTTTCGAAAAAAACAAAAAAATACACTAAACTTTTCGCATTTCAGATTTAATTTTAACAAAAGATATTGAATTAATTTCTTTTTAATTTTTTTCTACAGAAAAAAAAAATTAAAAAAAAGGGGGGGAAAAAGTAGATCTGAAAAAACGACGCCGCATCAATCATCGGAATCATCATCTCCGCCGAAGATAGAGAAACGATTATACAAAAGGAAAAGTATAAGAACAAGGAACAGAGCCACACCAACCGGAGATCCACTAACGCGATGAATCGATTCAGGTTCTCCAGTAGAGAAAATCGCCGATACGAAGGAACCACGCTCCGACGACAGAAACTGAATAGTTAGAAGGAGGATTATAGGTAGCAAAAGAAGTCCGACGGGACTAAGAAGCTCTGCGATTGCATCTGTCACAGCTTCACCACCGTCACCGATGAAAAATGGAACCAGTACCACTAATGCAACCACCACCGCGATTATGATTCCATGTGGCGCAGATCCTCCGCCGCCTCCAATCCCTTGCCGATCTTGATACATTACGAGTAAGTGTTTCTTCGCTTTTTTCTCTCCGTTTTAATTTTGATTTTGAAAAAGTTAGTTATGTAGAAAAAACGAGCGACGCGTTTGCTTTTTAAAAAAAAGTTCAAAATCATTTTAACATGCCTTTGAATATTTTAATCTTCGAAATAATTAATTACGTTTATAATAAATTAATAATAATTAATTACGTATTATTAAAACATAAATTATAGGTTTAATTTAATAAGGAATAATGGGTACTTTGTAAAAAAAACTCTATACTTTAAATTTATTAACCATGTACTTTATTTTTAGATAATTTTAAATCCTCAATTATAGTTATGTCACGATTTCAATTTTTCTCAAATCGACGACTTGGACTTTCATCAACGTTTTCTATCAATTTTACTCCAAATTGTCGATATGACTAAATTTCAAGAATCTTAAATTTTAGTTTTTATTTTAAAAAAATTGGTTTATTTTTATTTTTTGGATTTAGTTGAAACATAGAATTTTAATTGTTCATCGTTAGCATTCAAAATAATGACATCATCACATAACTATAACAGAAAGTTTAAATTATCTAAAAATAAAATACATGATTTGTTTTACTAAATTTAAAATATATTATTTTTTTTTATCAAACACACAATGTACATGGTTTATTTTAGAGGAAATTCTCTCCAGTAGCCTAAGAAATAGAAGTAATTACTAGACTAGCACCCAAAACTTTGTCATTCTTTATTTAGCTCAACTTTTGCTGTGATGACCAAAATACCCTTATCACATTTTTTATTTAAAAAATAATAATTAAAATAAAAAAATAAAACACACACA
>KE152178.1:35298-46291 GCA_000411095.1 Aethionema arabicum | reverse complement strand
AAGAGTGCTGCATTAAGTTAAAGTTTTTCAACTTATGGTATTGCCCTCTTCAGGAGTTTCATCTGTCACAAACATATCATGATGGTCTTCTCAAGCTACAAGCTAAAGAGTACGAAAAGGCTCGGGACCTACTAGAATCTGTCCTGAAAGATCCTCTTATAGCAAACGCCAAAGTAATAAAGCTCAATTTCTATGTTGGCTTTGTCGAGTGATGAAATTGTTCTTATTGACATCAAGCTATATCTTTCCAGGTGGAGACTATTGCAAACAACGACCATCTCCATCACCTCAGGTCAAGCTCCAAGTTTTAAATCCATCTGGTTACATTTGATTATATGTCTAATAATTGATTCTGTGTATTTTTGTTTTTGTCAAATAAGTTTGTTTTTAGAAAATGCTTCATTTTTCTATTGTCCATTTTGCATGATTTTGTACTGTGGTCGCCTATAAATAATGTCCGTGTATGCAGATTTTTGGCTCTGAAGAATCTTGCCACTGTATTTCTTGAGCTAGGTTCAAGTCATTACGAGAATGCTCTAAACTGTTATCTTGAAGCCATTGACATAGATGCAAAAGATTTTGTGTTGTGGAACCATCTTGGAACCCTATCATGTTCTATGGGATTACTGAGTATTTCACGGTGGGCATTTGAACAGGGATTTCTTTGCAGCCCGAATAACTGTATGCACTCTTCTTTTCTCTGTAGATAAATATGTGTGTATGCACACGCACACACGCACACACGCACACGCGCACACACACACACACACACACACACATGTGTATACTTACGTGCAGATGTATAGGGGATTTTAGTTAGTCATGCTAGTGAACACATCAAATCGTCTCTTATCAGATTCTGCTGTTTTTTCTTTGGACTGTATTTTGTAATAACTGTTGCATCTGCGCATGATCTTTGTTCCTGCATTTGAATTGCTTATATGTGGTATGAACTGTGCTGTATTTGTGCTCCCTCCCCTTAAAATTGTCTGGGCTAATGTGCAGGGAACTGCATGGAGAAACTTCTGGAAGTTCTCATTGCCATTGGTGATGAAGTATCCTGTCTTTCAGTTTCAAATTTGATTTTAAGACATTGGCCATCACATTCTCGTGCTTTGCATGTTAAGCATGCTATTGAAGAGACAGATCCTGCTCCTTTTGCTCCCAAGGGTATAGATAAGCTTGAACCTAAGCATGTTCGGCTCAAATTTCTTGGCAAGAGAAAGATGCCTGACATGAATCAGGACAAGGATGTTGCTTCCAAGAAATTGAAAAAGAGTGTACATGTCAAACTTTCTGAAGTTTCATGGGTGGCATTGATTAATACTCTACTTGGGATAGTGCATTCTTCGCATGAAAGTCTGGACAGATCACCCGATATACCGGTAACCATTGAATTAGCCCTTTGTACTGAAGCTGCAACACAAGGCCTGGAAAAGAAGGATCGTTATGAATCAGATGCGAGTAATGCTTCTGCTAAGGACTGTAACATTGAAAAAGAAAGTGGCAGTGCTGCAAAAGAAAAAGAATTTGTGTTATCGGGAGAGCTTCCCCAAGAGAGACGAAGTACTCGTCTTGAACGGCTTCGGAACCACCAGAAACCTGAGAAGGAAGACTTGGAATTTGACAGATGCAAAGATCCTAGCCGTGGCATTCTTCAATATCTTGAGAGATTTGTCCTTGAAAGAGAATACAACAAAGTTTCTGCTGGTTCTTTCTGCCTCAGCCAATCTGTAGCAATTTCTGAACATGCTGCCATATCTAAATTTGTGAAGAAAACTGCAGAAAACTATGGAGCTTATCATATGGGTCACTTGCTTCTAGAATATATCGCAAGTAAATGTGAACATACCTTGAGTTCTGATGCCGCCTTAAAAATTTTGGAATTAGAAAAGCTCATACGACACTGGGGTCGAGATCGGACACCTGAATGCAGTCTGTTTCTCGCTGAGCTGTACTATGACATTGGGTCTAAACCATCAGATATTCCTGATAGCCCATCATGCATGGTAGAAGTAACGTACCATCTCTGTAAGATTATTGAGTCTGTTTCTCATGTTCATGCTATCAACTCTATACCTTCTTCTTGGGAGAAAAGCTTAGCTGACTCCTCATTGAGGAGTTTTCAAGGTGATCAGACCGTTAAGGAGGTGCTAGATACTAATAAAAGTTCCTTTTGGGTTCGATATTTCTGGCTGAGTGCACAGTTATCAATCTTGGAGGATAATAAAGCTAAAGTCCTTGAAGAACTTTTCAGGTGTTTGTCATTGTTTGAAAAGGAAGGTACTGGAGAATCTCCTATTTTAATTAAGCTGCCTCATTGCAGAAGGATCCAAGAGTTGAACATCAACAGAATCATTCATCAAATAAATCTGCTTAAGATTGATTTCTTGTTGGAGCAGACTATACCTGAGCTGATGGATAAAGAGTTTTACCATGAGAGCGTAAATTTTCTTGCACCACTTCTATTTCCAGCTAAAGATATCATGCCTGCATCTTCTTTTAAGGCAGAAGGGATTTCGTCTGTTGAGTTATCAGCGCTTGATGTTTTAATTAAAGCATGTCAGAAGAGTAAGCCTATAAATATGGAGGTTTATCTGAATTGTCACAAAAGAAAATTGCAAATTCTCTTGGAATCGAATGATATGGGTGAATTTCTTACGACACCAAAAATACATGAGAAAAATTCAATTAAAAATTCAAGTCAGAGTTGGGATCACTTGGTGGCTGAGGAAGTCAAAGCAACTTTGCTTTGTATCTCTCAAATGAAGAACTTCCTTGACCAGAACTCGGTGAGTCTGAAATTTTGTTGTAAACAAAGATCTTGTGATCCTCAAAAATAGTAGAAGGTTAGTTATCTTTGTTTGTTTTGGATATGTGATTCTGATTATGCTAGCACTAGTGTACGAGGAGTTATACATTTATGCAATGATCTTGTATGAATTATTAACTGCATCTTCTGCTTGTTCCCTACTTGATCAGCTGAATCTAAATTTGACAGTCTTCAGACTTCTGTACTACATATTCTTAAAGAATACAAGATCTCAAATGAAATGTGCGTGTGTATGTTAGGGAACGAATTTAAGAAGAGACTAATATCAGAACAACTTTTTGCCATCCTGATACAAAAAAATATATGACTGTGTTTTGATGGGAGCTATCATTATATTTGATGTGCAGGATGCCATGGTTATCCCAAGAGATTGTGTAGCTGATCTACAGTCTTTGCTTTTGACAGTCATGTCATCTGTTGCGAGATACTTTCTTTCTAAAAGATCTTCAGAAATTCAAAATGCTGATGGGACGGAAGAGAAGCACAAATCTTGCTTTCTTGATGCAGCAATTGGATTCTGTAAACTTCAACACCTTGATTCCACCATGTCTACTAAATGCCAAGTAAGTCACACATGGCTCTTAGTTCTACATCGTCGGGCAATTGTGTGGAGAGAAAATTTAGAATATTGTCGTTTATGATTCTCAGACAAGATAGTAAAAGCTATTCTGGTCTGCTGCTTTGTAATACGCAAGCCTCTATATTTTCTTTCAGGTTGAATCGATCATTGGTTTTCATAACTTGCTTGCTGAACATGGGCTTTGTTGTGCTGGTGAAAATGGGTCGGGAGAGGAAGGAACTTTTCTTAGATTTGCGATTAAGCATCTATTAGCTGTGGACATGAAGGTCAAATCCAGTATCAACTCCTCACAAAACCTCGGACACAATATGACCTTGCATGACAAGTTGTGCGAAAATGAAACACAATCACTCATTGCAGAAGTGCATGTTGAAGAAAACAGAAAAGATGAAAGTTCTTCTAAAAAGAAGAAAAATTCTGAGGAAACAATTGCCTGTAAGGAAAAAGAAGAATCAGAACAAGAAAACAAACAGATACTGGAACACAGAGAAGAAGTTTCTGATGGAGAACAAGAGGAGCTTGAGTTGTTAATCAATAACGCTCTAGATCAATGCTTTTTCTGTCTGTATGGTTTAAATCTTAGAGTCGATGGTTCCCACGAAGATGAGCTTTCTATGCACAAAAACACAAGTCGGGGAGACTATCAGACTAAGGAGCAATGCGTAGATGTTTTCCAGTACATACTACCTTATGCCAAGGCTTCCACTGTAAGTGCTCTTATCTTAGCTTGGTAGAAACGTTAACATATGCATGTGATAAGCGCATGCCAATGTTACGTTTTTGTACTGGGTGCATATTTCTAAATACACCTCTTGAGTGGTTGTGGGGGCTCTAGGAAAAATACTGAGTATCGGGACATGGTCCACTTTCAATTGCAATTTTTATTGGTGGATCCCAAATGTTGTCCGTTGGAATAGAAAACTATCCTATTGTGCTCTCGCTAAATAACTATTGACTTCTGTACCTAGGCTCACATGTACAACTGTTTATCCAACAATTCTACAAGATTTAATGGAAGTATGCATAGCCTACCCACATGGTACACGCAAAATAGAATGACATAAGTTGTGTTCAGCAGATAAGAACAAAGAACAGAAAAGTTGTTCTTTATTGATATCAAGCAAAGCTGTTACAGGCTTGATAGGGTTGCTTCTTAAATATACTCTCTGGCAAACTAATAGCATATCTTACATTGATATTCTGATATGCATTTTTAACTCATGTAGCTGAACTTGCATGAATATCGGGTGTTCAATGAACGAGATATAAGAATGCACGGTTCAATCCACATGCAGACACGCTAAACAAAATGTGTTGCTAGTTGTATTTAACATACAGAACATGTTTTTTAAATCATCTCTTGTAATTTAATACTTATCTTTCTCGTTGCAGAGAACTGGACTTGTTAAACTTCGGAGAGTCTTGAGAGCAATCAGAAAGCATTTTGTACAACCACCAGATGATATCCTATTGGGAAATGTGATAGATAAATTCTTAGACGACCCTGATTTATGTGAAGACAAACTCGCGAATGAGGCTGGTTGTGATGGTTTCCGTGAAATCATAACTAAATGCATAATTTCCACTGGGAGTCTCAGTGAGTACAAGGTATCACAGCTCCACAGGTAAAACTGTACACATTTTATATGAATTCCTCCTGTCAGAAATACCTCAAATAGTCTGACTGCAGTTCAGCTGAATGGCTGGTCCTTTCCATGAAACTAAATATAATTCTGCAGGATGACTTCAATGTTTATGTATATTCTGTAGACCTTAGTGTGTGTATAAGTTTTAACGTGGTTATTTTTTTGGGAAAAGCAATGCTAGAATGTTGTTCTTATCCTCGCTCAAAATAGTGTGACCTAAAGAGGGATTCTGGTCACTGCCATAGAAAAAATAGTGAATTCCTAGCTTTTCTTTGTTTTGGAGTACATAAGGATTCTGTATTAACTTGCTTGCAGTGCCAACCCCCATTTGGATGTCTACTGCAACTTATATTATTTCCTAGGGCAGTCTGAGGAGGTTAGTGCAAGCGATAAATGGCCTGGGTTTGTTCTCACAAAGGAAGGTGAAGAATTCGTACAACAGAATGCAAACCTCTTCAAATACGATTTGCTCTATAACCCTCTGCGATTTGAGAGTTGGGAAAAACTTGCAAATATATACGATGAGGCAAGTTCTTTCATTTGTTCTTGTGGTTTTTTTTTATGCTGTGTCAACTTGTAGAATACTTTGAAATTGTATCTTCAAATATCTGTTATGATTTCATCCTCGTCTCACAAGTTAGCTTTTGAGTACGAGTTCTAACCCTAGAATAAAGAGGGGTGGCTTTGTCTTTTGTTGATGGGTCATACATAATTCATGTTTTGATAGTTGTGTGCATTGACCATTTATTTTTCTTACTTAAACCAGGAAGTAGATTTGTTGCTAAATGATGGGAGTAAGCACATCAATGTTTTAGGATGGAGGAAGAATGATGCTCTTTCAAAAAGAGTTGAAACAAGTAGAAGAAGAAGCAGACGTTGCCTGCTAATGAGTTTGGGATTGGCAGATTCACCAGATCAGCAGGTTTCAATTGCAACCCTTAGTTCATGCTTATTACTCACTGGATAACTTAAAATAGGAGATGTTGGCGTTCTAGTACATCCCCTATACCATGACTTTAGATGGTACGAAAATAGTTAGAAGACACAGTCCTCAAAATTATTCATAATCTGAAACGGTATTCAGTTGTGGATCAGAACAAGTGGACCATATTCGAGGATGAGCTTATGAATTTACTAGCAGAGCCATACACTAGCTAAGATACCTTTTAGCGCGCACTACTCTTTCTTTATCTTCTCTTCAACTTGCCTACCCATATTTTTCAACGTTAGTATATCTAACAGGAAATCATTACCTAGCAGCTTTCTGCTGGTTGCTAGTTTTACCCTGCGTTGGATTTGGTTTATTTAATGTTGGTACTATGTGTACTTGTATTTTGGGTAAAAACAAATCGTACTTGCTATAGAAGAACATGTTAAAGGTTGGTTATATCCTTAAGTTACAAAAATGATCATAACTTTATGAAATTACTTAAAACAGCTGGGATTTTATGGAGGAATGGGATATGGAATGCTATCAGTTTTTGTTCATGATGTCTATTATGATGACCTTTTATTCCTAATGTTGGTGCCTTGATCTTCTATTCTAGTCTGAGATACATGAGCTGCTGGCGCTGGTTTACTATGACAGCCTTCAGTGCGTTGTGCCGTTTTATGATCAGCGTTCTGTGCTACCTTCCAAGGATGCAACATGGACAAGATTTTGTGAGAACTCAATGAAACATTTCGAGAAAGCATTTGCACACAGGTCTAGTCTAATTTTTATTTAAACTGTGTTCACTTTGGTCTATTACTTACTAGGTTGAGAATTGCTTTTTCTTTAACCTTCGTGTGCAGACAAGATTGGTCTCATGCATTCTACATGGGAAAACTCAAGGAAAAGCTTGGGCAACATCATGGAAATTCTTTGTCTTGTTATGACAAAGCCATCTCATTGAATCCGTCAGCTGTTGATCCTGTGTATAGAATGCATGCTTCTCGTTTGAAGCTTCTAAATGCTTGTGGGAAACAGAACGTAGATGCCTTAAAGGTTGGTTGTTTTGCCAGGATGCTCTACTGTTTTTCCTCATGTTTCCCTTGTAATTAAGGCATCATGGTTTCAATGAAAACTCATGTTACATGAACTCTCATATTAGGAAGTCCAGTTTTGGTTTGCTTTATTGATATTGGTTAATGGACTGTTTACTTTCCTGTCGGCATGTCAGGTTCTCGCATCTTATTGCTTTGACGAATCTATAAAGGAAACTGCCATGACAATCATTGCAACAATGAACTGTGAATCATATTATTCATTGGGAGAAACTCAGAATGAAAATTTGGAAGAGAATTATACTAAAGTTGGGGAGGGATCAATTCAGATGGAAGGGGTGTGGCATATGTTGTACAACGACAGTCTTTNTCATGGTTTCAATGAAAACTCATGTTACATGAACTCTCATATTAGGAAGTCCAGTTTTGGTTTGCTTTATTGATATTGGTTAATGGACTGTTTACTTTCCTGTCGGCATGTCAGGTTCTCGCATCTTATTGCTTTGACGAATCTATAAAGGAAACTGCCATGACAATCATTGCAACAATGAACTGTGAATCATATTATTCATTGGGAGAAACTCAGAATGAAAATTTGGAAGAGAATTATACTAAAGTTGGGGAGGGATCAATTCAGATGGAAGGGGTGTGGCATATGTTGTACAACGACAGTCTTTCAGCATTGGGAGTATGTGTAGAAGGAGATCTTAAACATTTTCATAAGGCTAGATATATGCTGGCCCAAGGGCTGTACAGAAGGGGTGGGAGCAGTGATCTGCAAAGAGCTAAAGAAGAACTCTCTTTTTGTTTCAAATCATCCCGGTCGAATTTTACGATTAATATGTGGGAGATAGATGGCATGGTTAAAAAAGGAAGGTGCGGACAATACACTAAATCCATCTTCCACTATGATTATAATAACCATCTGAGAAACAACTTGATTAAAATGGATAATCTGATACCAATCATGTTAATTTAGGAGCACGGATATGGTTGGGCGAATATTTTATGCAATCTGTTTCTTTTCTTTCTATTTAGGCGGAAAACTCCAGGTTTGGCCGGGAACAAAAAGGCACTTGAAGTTCACCTGCCAGAAAGTTCTCGGAAATTCATTACTTGCATCCGCAAATATTTACTGTTTTATTTGAAGCTGTTGGAGGAAACTGAAGATGTCAACACACTAGAGCGAGCCTATAGTTCTCTCCGGTCAGATAAGAGGGTAAGGGCTTGATCATTTTACAAATGTCTAGCTGGTACGTTGGTAGTCATTTTTGGCCGACCTGACATGGAGATTGATCTTTTTAAAAGGAAATAATCGTTTCTAAGTGAGGCTTTGACTTCTTTTTGTTAAAAATTTGGCATTTGGTGTTGGTATACCACTGCATGATATTGTGGTGGTGATCCAAGGGATGGCCAAAGTTTGTGCAATGACTTGTTGCATTATGTATGAAGCCCTGTCTTGGTATATTTTAGCTCTTTCAGTGGCGATTGAGAACTCTAGAATACTAAACCAAATCGATATATTTTTTATTCTCTTTACGTGGTGTCATTAGCAAGTTGTCATAACCTTCACATAGTTTGTTAAATGCTAATATCGTTTTTCTACTATTTTGAACTCAGTTCTCTCTATGCATTGAAGATCTTGTACCAGTGGCAATAGGAAGATACATAAACGTGCTTGTATCCTCGATGGGCCAGGTTGACTGTGCAGGATCCAAAGTCAACCGTGAGAGTCAGTTGGAGAAGATATTTTTGCTCTTTATAGAGCAGGGAAGCATATGGCCAGAGATTTGCAGGTCTCCTGAAACAAGAGGCCCAGAAACCTCAGAAAGCAGCTTATACAGGTATCAATATTTGCAAGCCCCATGAATAAATTTCAGGCTGCACATTACCTGATATNATCAATATTTGCAAGCCCCATGAATAAATTTCAGGCTGCACATTACCTGATATTCAATCTTCCGTTTGCAGATTTCTACATCAATTTGTAACTTCTCTTGAAGTAGAAAACAAGCTTGAGACCCTGGAAACTATACATGAGAGGATTCAAAAGCGATTGAAGAATCCAAAGTTGTCTAATAGCCATTCTGCTAAAGTTGGAAGACATGCTTCTCTTGCTTGGTGCCGAGCTCTGATAATAAGCTTGGCTTCAATAACCCCCTCACAACTAGTATCCCCAGTGGAAAATCAAGGAATAGATTCAGCGTCTGGTTTACCGGAAAACAGACGGGTGCTTTTTGTTGATCTCCAGTCAGAATTCTGGAAATCTTCCTTCGAGGATCCCTCAGAGTTGCAAATGTTCGAAGCAAAATGGCACCATGTTTTGTCCAAAATTAAGAACGTAATGATTTCCAATAAAGTCTCTGAGGAGAATATGGAGACCGCCAATTCTTTACTTAAAAGTTGTTACAGTTTCTTCCGAGAAAGTGCTTCAGTGACACTTCCTTCTTTTATCAACCTCTATATGGGATTGCCCCGGTTTGCCACAATGGAGAAACTTGTTCCAGGCACCGAAGGACTGGAAACTATAGATGTAAGCATCCCAAGGAAGCTTCTTTTGTGGGCTTACACACTGATTCATGGACATTGTGCAAGCATGTCGCAGGTCTTGAAATATATGGAAGAAAACACCAAGGTGCGGCAAACCAGTCTGCTCATATATGCTCTTAGCTACCTAAAAGAATCATCACTCATTTGCTAACTTGTTTTTGGTGTTGATAGATAATGAAAGTTCACTGAACTGTCTTTTACTGTTTTTCAATATCGTAGGCAAAAATAAATAGAGGAGGAGCTTCATCGTTAGTGATTCCTTCAAGTCAATCAGGTTAGTTACTCTTATGTATCTTGAATTCTTACCTCGTTGCATGTGTTTGTCTTTGTTCTGCACAGGGCCGGCCCAGAGGGCAAGCCAAAGAAGCGACCGCTTAGGGTCTTCGATTTGAAGGGGCCTTTTTTCGTGAAAATTTATTATATACGTAGACCTTTTTTTATTCAGTATGGTTTGATTGAAGTCATCGCTTAGGACTTTTAATATGAAAACATAAAAGATATTTAAAAAAAAGTTTCGCGAAATAAAATTCTAGTATATGAAAATGGTTCATTTTCTAAAACTTTTAGGAAAGGAACATTGTTTTTGTTAGAATTTACTATATACGTGGATCTTTTTTTTATTGAGTATGGTTTGATTAAATTTATTGTTTAGGACATTCTATATAAAACATACAAGATATGAAAAAAAAATTACGCGCGTAATTAAATCGTAATATATTAAAAGGATCCATTTTCTAAAACCGCTTAGGGCCTTCGAAAATGTTGGACCGACACTGGTTTTGCAAAGGCTCACTATAGGTCTGGTAAATTCATGATGGTTCCTACTTCCTACCTTGTTATACACCAAACATGTCTAACTCTAGGTTCTAACTTGGGTTGGTTTCCTGTTCGTGGTAGATAATGAAAGAGTTTCTTTCTTAGTGCATTCTTATCCAATCTTTGTTGAGTCTCGTGTTTGCACTAATAGTTTTCGAAATGGGTCCTATTTATACGGTGACTTAGTGCAAATAGAAATAGTATAAAATATTGTTATCTTATCAATTTTTTAATTATAGAATAGTTTATATGATTAAATATAAATACTATGTACATAGTTAATATACGTAAAAAAAAATAGTAGTTGACTGTTTACGATAAATTATTAACAGATTAAATATTGATTGCTTTACTATATATTTTATATAATGGATATAATATAATATTCATATTCCTGTTGACAAATAAGTGTAATTTTCTCACAACATTAAATCAAAATATTTTTTTTATCCTCTAATCAATAATTCACAAGTTAGTGAGAGAAAATTAGAGAGCTTATAAGAATGACAGGTGTAAATCAGAGAGGATGTTTAGGAGCGTAATTTTATTTTTAAAAAAATTAAAATGGTTTTTATGACTTCT
>KE152178.1:10480-34950 GCA_000411095.1 Aethionema arabicum | reverse complement strand
ATATATATATATATATATATATATATATCTTATTTATATTTTACTTAATTTTTGCTAGACGGTTATCCAATTTATAAACATTTGATGTGAAGAATAATATATTATTTTGTATATTAATTAAAACAAGTAATATAATTAAAATAAATTCTACATATATTCCTAATAAATATTTTTGGCTAATTAGCTAAATAACTGAAATAAAATGTTCCGTATAATACTCAAAATAATTGTACATTATAAAGTAACCACCCCACTAATAACATGGTAACTACCAATTTTTTTTTTTGTACATAAGAAGTAACCATCGGTTCTTTTGATACATTCTATAACATTTTTCATTATTTCTTCTCTTTTGATTTCATCCCTTTAACATTTAATTCATATTAATTTTACCATTTTTATAGAAGCTTCTTCAAATTCAACAATCTCTTCAAACTTAAAATTATCATTATCAAATGTTCTTCTTTCATCTTTTCATTTGGTATCATTATCAACTAAATTTTGGAATGTGGTTTATATGGTCAGAAAAAAAGATCAAGTGACGGAGAAAAAGATTGATGCAACACAAGATGTAAAAAAGATCAAGATGTAAAAGAGACGCAGGGGCATATTGTTTAGCAATTAAATGTACATAATCTATAAGGATAATTACTATAAATGGTTGATCTTCAACTAATTTTTGTAATATAATGTCTTACGATACATTTTTTAAATTTATTTCACAAATAGTATGTATTATATACTGATAGATCAAAATATTTTGAAAAAATAATAGAATAGATGGCAGGTGTTAAAAAAGATAGATTATTTATTTATTTTAATTACTAAATTACAAGAACAATAGATCATAAGTTTATGATTGACGAGAATTAATTTTTTTTATATACTTTAGTGAATTAACTAATGTGTTTTATCGAGCTTTTGATTCGCTTTTTATTTTTTTCATTTCCAAACAATATATTTACAATTTTAGTTCGAATAAAAGCAAAGAAAAAAATGAGTTAAAAAAACAAGCAAAGAAAAAAACATCAACCGTACAAATATTCTTCCATTTGGGTCTATTATTGGCTTATGTAATTCAAATGGGCCTAATATCGTAGGCCCATATATGAGAAACTTAGGGTACTTTGGTCATTTAAATGCTAATATATATTTAACCAGGATTTAGGGTTTCACTTGACGCTGTGTTTTTATCGCGGAAAGAAGCCCTAGCCGAGCAAAACACCTCTTTCTCTTTACTCCGTTCAGTTTCATCGATCTATTGATATATTTGTAAATTGATCTCTATCTCATTTATCTATTCTTTTCCAAGTGATTGATATTGATATCCGTGGTCTTGATCTGTATCAGAGATGGCGAAGTCGAAGAATCACACGGCACACAACCAGTCTGCTAAGGCGCATAAGAACGGAATCAAGAAGCCAAGGAGGCACCGTCACACTTCAACCAAAGGAGTAAGTCCTAATCTGCATTTAAATTCACGTTTATGATTCCGATCTAGTTTCGTAGTTTCGAATTCGGTTTTTTTTTTGCGAAAATGTTGCAGATGGACCCTAAGTTCCTGAGGAACCAGAGGTATGCAAGGAAGCACAACAACAAGAGCGGCGAGAACGCTAGCGTTGAAGAATAAGCTTTTTTTTGGTTGAATTATCTTGAGATATTTTGAGGTTCTTTACGAATTTGAGACTTCTTTTTAGATCAAAGGAACCAATTTACTTTCTCTCCTTATTTCCGTTATGTTTCTGCAAGTTTGTGTACTATTTTGAAGGCCTTAAATCTTAATCAGTGATTTCATTAGTCATTATCTTTCTAATTTGATTCAATTGTTACACTTTGCTTAGCTTAACTAGTTCGTAGTTTTCAGAATCTGTGGTATGTACTTAGAAATCTGAGAGCTGAATCGAATGAAACTCAATGTGGCTCTGTGAAATTAGTCTTTTGCTGGTTAGGGTTTCATATAATGCTTTGTCGCATAGGTAAGTGAGTAAACTGTGAGGCTGTTGACTCGTTATTATTGTGATTTAAAGCTTTCTTGTGTATATAATTGAGGAAATTATGGTGATTGAAACCTTTGAGAAACGACTCATTGTAGTCCCAAAACGCAATATTGGTTGAAATCTTGGAGAAATTAGCGAAAAGTCTATGAAAGATTATATAATCCTTAAAATTTCGAATGTGAAAAATGTATGAATTTTAATGATGATTATGAACAAACGATTAAAGACCGTGTCGAGGGTTCGATTCTCTGTCTCCGCTTGGATTGATTTACCAACCAACTTACGCCACGTGGGGGGCTAGATGACCACATAGCGCACAGACTTAAGAGCATTACTAATCTGACGGGAATTAATATTAGGGACTTCCATCTGGCGGCTTTTGAGTGGTTGATGTCTCGCTTGTGGATTCCTTTTGCGTCACAGGCTGTCAATTCTAAAAGAAACCTAGCAGACGCGCGAGAAAGGTGGCGCGTGGGGATGGCGTTACGGACTAAATGGCTGTTCCGTGAATATAGATGGGAACCAAGGGTATTGAAGGAAGTTTGTTCATAACGTATGAAAAGAAAATATTTTTTATTTTATTAATTTTTTTTTTCTTTCTTCTCCTCTCTTTCGCGTTTCGAAGGTTGGGGAAAGGTTTGCTGAAAACAAAACCAAAGGGAGGGAGAGAGAGAAAAAGAGAGAGAGAGAGGGCAGCGCATATAAGCTAATAGAGAGAGAGAGAGATTGTCAATGGTTTCTCGTTAGGGTTTTCTGTTGATTTCGTTCCCCGGGAAATAATCTCCCGCCTTTATCGACGGTGTTTAGTCCGTATCCCTTCTCGTAGCTCACAAAACCCTAACTCTGCTTCGCTTTCCATCCCGGGTCATTATCCTCACTTTCTCAGCTCGATTTGGTTTTGGAGGTGTGATAGCTAGCGATGGGCGCCCCGGAAAAGTCGCAATCTAACTCCAATTCGATGCAGGTGTGACTCATGTTCTTGTTTTGTTTTGCTTACTTTGCTTTATTCACTTGATTCGAACTGGATTATCTTGGTTATTAGAATTTCTTGCAAATAGTTTACCGGGATTTCCTTGTTTAGTTATTTATGATGCTTACCGCTTCTTAGCCGTGTTAGTAATTAAAGAAATTTATAGTTCCCTGAAAGGTACTCTCCAATTCAGCTGGTATTTGGGTTTTCTACGTTTCACTTGGTGTGATTCACTAGTTACTGGAAGTATATATACATCTTAATTGGTAGTTTAGCTTAGTCCGCTCGTTTCTGTAGGTGTTTATCTTCTCTAGGACCGTGTAACGTACCTGTAATTTGCAATAGCTTGTGGTTTACTTACTTCTTGAGCTAAAACGAATTTATTGATACATTAACTCACAAAAAGGCGTTGGTGCTGTTAACATTCTTCACATATACATGAATTGTGTCTGAATTTGAAACGAGAAATAGTGGGTTTTCTTTCCTCTACACACTGTCAGAACCAATACTATTGGGTTAAAGACTTAAATTCTGTGGCAGAATAGCTTTCTCACTTAGTTATTTATTGTCCAGAGAGTGAAAGTCTATCATTTGAATGAAGATGGTAAATGGGACGATCGTGGAACTGGGCACGTATCCATCGACTATGTGGAGGTCTGTAGTGATTCTGATTGGCTTCCTGAATTTCTCTTGCTGCCAGTATTGCGCAGCACTTATTGTTTAAATATACATTCTTACAAGTTGTAGCTAAACAGAAATGTTATGCAACGCAGCGATCAGAAGAACTCAGTCTATATGTAATTGATGAAGAAGATAACGAGACACTACTTGTGCATCCCATCAATCCTGAGGATATCTACAGGAAGCAAGAAGGTATTCTTTGTCCCTTGTGGTTTATGATCTATGATAGTTTTGGGTTTCTTTTTCATTTAGACAAGTTGTATTTGTTTCAATGTACAGACACAATAATATCATGGAGAGACCCAGAGCGCTCAACAGAATTGGCTTTGAGCTTTCAAGAGACTGCGGGCTGTTCTTATGTATGGTGAGTGACGAGAATTTTCGTTATCTTCTTTTTATCCTCCATCGCTACATATCATAATGCTCTTGACCTTGATTTTGATGTTTGACTATTCAGGGATCAAATTTGCACTATGCAACGAAATTTGCATTTCAGCTCTCTGAACAGTAAGAATTTTCTCCTCGAGTATTATATATTAGTTGCGAACATTTATATTTATCAAAATTGCCCTCTTCTATCTAATATCTCGTTAGTCTATTCTATTCTGCAATGTGTAATGGGAATGGAGACGTTGGAGTATGTGTTTCAAGTTTTCTGTAATAGTTATAATAGAGTTTTACTTAGAAACGGCACCACCAGAAATGTTGAGCTACCTTTAAGCATCACAGACATTAGTTTTTGATTATGTGAACGTGAAGATTTATTTAGCATTTGAATCGTGATGTTCTTTTTATGTCCAGCATATATGCTTAATTGTCCTACTATACTCTTCATTGAATGCAAAGTTAGTATTTCAATTTTACTGTAATTGCTACTTGAAGGTTGGGAACAGAGTTATCAGATATCTAGAGCCATCTTTTAGCATATGTAGGAATTTAGATTTCAGAATAATTGAAGGCATAGAATTATTCATATTATCGGTGGTTGAAACTTTGATAGTTATTTATTATCCGGTCTTCCCTTTTTTATATTGTTTATGAACTTCTGATTATATAATCATATGGCTGAGCAGGTGAAACATTCCACAGCCTGAATAGTGAACTGAGGGAGCTTCCTTCTGTAGAGCTTACTACACTTCCCCTGATACTGAAGGTTCTAAGATCCTACTGCCCCAATGCTTTCGTTCTGGTGTATCTCGTTTTTTGTTCCTTTTTACGTGTCATGTGTCTAGTGACAACTGCAACACACCACTTGTAAATATTTGTAAAGGCGTCATTGGTGCCTTTTCACCTCCTCGTTGGCCTTTATAGTGTCTTGAGGATTAATGCTTTGACATCTTTTCTTCAATCCATTTGTGACTCTCGGAACCTCAGGACTCATTCTCACTGTTATATTTATCCTCTTAGTGGGTACTAACAATTTGCAGAACTTGTCTTGTTAATTGATAATGTCCCTTGGTTCTCTGATTTAGCTTCATGGTTTTCTGTTTTCCCAATGATTTTGGTTTTTCCTTTCCATCTTACTTGCAGATTGTCACAGAGAGTGGCATTACAGATCAGATGCGGCTAACTGAACTTATTTTGAAGGATGTAAGTTATTAATTACCTGTTTAGTTGGAATTTTGCTACTTTCCAATTCAATTTAGTGTGATATCTGTAATTGCTATATCTCGGGGAAATCTTATTCCACGCTCAGGTTTATCTTTGGTGCTATCAGCAGTGTCACTTTTTCTCATGTTTTCAAATAAACCCTTCCTTTTGCTACCCCATTGATAGAGTTCGATTAGGAATATCCCCATCGATTTAGATTGAGCCCTATTTCGTTAACTCTCGTGTTTAAGATCCTCGAAGATTGTGGTTTATGCACTGTACGTTATGTGTTGTTGTAATTATCTATATAGTTTATCACGTCATAAAGAGTTGATGGAACTCCTTACTTTATCTTCATCCCTTGGTGTAGCATGATTTTTCCCCTCATTGCTTTGCATTAGCGGGATATCTCTAGCAATATGTGTTGAACCCTGTTTTACCTTGCTTTTGTCTTCTAAGATACTCTTACTTATTATTTCTGTGTCAAATCTAAACTTCATGTACGGTTATAGCTATCAGTATGATTTATACCATCTGAAAGAGGTGATGGAAACGTCCTTAACTTACCTCTTCTTCTTCAATGCAGCATGATTTCTTCCGGAACCTGATGGGTGTATTTAAAATCTGTGAGGATTTGGAGAATGTTGAGGGCCTTCACATGATATTTAATATTGTCAAGGGAATCAGTTAGTATTCACATACATATCATTACTTCTGTCCATATGTTCCATTTTTTGTGATGTCCAGCATTTCTTATTTTTTTATATATGCAGTTTTGCTCAACAGTTCTCAGATCTTGGAGAAAATCTTTGGAGATGAACTGATCATGGAAATTATTGGATGCCTCGAATGTAAGTTGATGTCCTTTGGTTACAAATTTAATGATCTTAGTTTTTCTGAGATAATGAACTTAATGACCTTGATGGTGAAGCTGTTTGATCTTTGGTGCATACACCTTCTAGAAACTGTTTAGGTTGAATATTGAGGAATCTACCTGTGGTTTCATATCCTTCAGCCATACATGGACACTTATGTTTCTTGGACTATTTTAGGTGGATAGTTCCTTGTTGTATCTTATCAGAGGGATGTTCCTAAGCGTGTGCATTTGCAATTGCAAATATTGTAGCCAATGTGATGATTTTTCTTGTCTTGGCAATTACCTATTATTTTGCGATAAATGACCCGCATGCTGTCTCTCCTTGCAGATGATCCTGGTGTTCCTCATTCCCAGCATCACCGGAATTATCTGAAAGAGCATGTTGTTTTTAAGGAGGTAACACAGTGCTTCCTTATGTTATTGATTCCATGTGGCTCAGAACCAGTTAACACAGGCTGGGCTTAGGCAATATTAGGGATCCTTGTTTCCTTTGACAACAGTACTATATGCTTTCAAGAAATATCGTTTTCTTAATAGAAAAAAGATGCATACTGGGGATGCTTTGGTTTATATAAATGCGATTTATCTAGGACTTATTGAAACATTTTTCTCCTCCGATCAATCCCTTTCTTTATGCAGGCTATACCAATTAAAGACCCCTTAGTCCTGTCAAAGATACACCAAACGTACAGAATTGGTTATTTGAAGGTTGGATCCCATGATTTTTCCTAAAACTTACTCTGTTTTATTTCTGTTGCATAGGCTCTCTCACCTTTTGTCACTTCTTGCAGGATGTTGTTTTGGCTAGAGTACTAGATGACGCCATAGTTGCAAACTTGAATTCAGTTATCCATGCTAACAATGCTATTGTAACTTGTTTATATCACCATTCTCATATATATGATATCAGAAGCTTGCATCCCATATTATCTAACTGTGATTATCTTCTTCAGGTGGTTTCATTGCTGAAGGATGATAGCACCTTTATACAAGAATTATTTGCGAGGTTGAGGTCACCTTCTACATCTGCGGAATCCAAGAAAAATTTGGTATTTTCTCGCTTGAAGAGGCATTTGTTATATTGTTTAATCCGCAATGTTTTTTGTTTTCTTAAATGACATTAATAAAGCTCCATTAGTTGAAATCTATTGAGAGTAAGATATTATACTCGGACCTAGAGTAAGTTGGGAAGTTGTACTTTAGCTTTGTTTTGATATTAAAGATGCCCCTTTTCTAGCCTAATGTTTAGATGATCGATACATATGGCAACAAATGGAAAACTATATCTCTGGTTCGATAATGTTGCTGTTGAGTTGAGTTATTCAGACTGATGTGTTTTCAAATCTCTACAATATAGGTATATTTCTTGCACGAATTTTGTAGTTTAAGCAAGAGCCTCCAGATGGCGCAGCAATTGCGGCTTTTTAGGTATGTGCTTAACGGAAATTATATACAATTGGTGTTGAAAAACAGTGACATGCTTCTCAATCGGTGTGCTTTGCTTTTCTTATATTTTTCAGGGACCTAATTAATGAAGGAATTTTTGACATTATAGCAGAAGTCTTGCAGAGTCCAGACAAAAAACTAGTATTAACTGGGTATGTGATTTTTGCTGACTAAGTTAGGGATGATAGCTTGGTGTGGTTCCTTGGTTTCTATATCTAATGCTTTTGTAAGATCTCAGTGCTATTCCAAACTTATTCTCAAGATAATTATTGTTATGGATGCAGGACAGATATCCTCATTCTTTTCATGAATCAAGACCCCAACCTGTTACGTTCTTATGTTGTGCGGACAGAAGGAAACCCCCTCCTCGGTTTCCTTGTAATTTTCTATAATCCCTATACCTCCTTTGGATGGCCACTCTTTTGTTTCTCTTTATTAGGCTGGAATAATAAATGGCTCCCTTGTTTGGTTAATAGGTGAAGGGAATGATGGAAGACTTTGGTGATAAGATGCACTGCCAGTTTCTGGAAATTATTAGAACTTTACTGGATGCAAATGCATTGACTGGTGGAGCGCAGGTGCGTCCTTATGTCTTTTCAGTTCCGTTTTTCTGATAAGCAGACGGGGTAGTCGTCTCCTTCTGTTTGTCTGCCAATTTGTGCTACGTTCATGGTCAAGCTTGCCATGAAAAAGTTCCAAGTCTTTCAGCATGTTTCTTCTCTGATTGGTTATTCTTGCATGTTACTGAGTCTGCAGCAGACACTTTTAAGAGCCTCTGTTGTATACATCCAACATGTTGGGTATAGTTTTTAGAGCGTGTTACTTGCCCATTTATTCTGGAATAATCTTTTTAGAAGGGACAATTTTTCTTCATGATATATGGTAGACTTTTGGGTATAAGGTCCTATACATTTCTGTAACTTTAACCCATTTTTCTCCCTTTAATAAGATAGATTAACATCCTAATATCTATTAAAGTTTTATTTTTTATTAATACATTTTCGTTTTAGCAGAGAACGAATATCCTGGATATTTTCTACGAGAAACATCTGCCAGAGTTAGTTGATGTCATTTCTGCCTCATGTTCTGAGAATTCAGACAACACTTCCGACGGTGGTGCTAGAAGGGTTTGCAGAAAGTCTGAAGTCCTAATGAACATTTGTGATTTGCTGTGTTTTTGCGTCATGCAAGATTCATCCCGGACGAAGTAATCATACTGATGCTTATATTGGTGATTTTTTGTTTGTTAATTCTTATGCTAGCATCCATCTATTATCCGTTTTGCAATATCTTATTGTCTTTGGATGCAGCTTTCTCGATAACGATGTGACAGAAAAGGTTTTGCATCTCACACGGAGAAAGGAGAAATGCCTAGTGGTTGCTGCTATACGATTTGTCCGTACCCTTCTATTTGTCCATGTGAGTAGATTCAATCGACCTTTATGTAATAGGCTCGTTTGATTCCATGGAATGAAATGAAATCTCCTATATCAGTTTAGTCTTGAGTATCATACTTCTGAGTGAACCTTAGAAGTCGGATGTTGATTATCATGTGTTTGAGCAAATCATGTCTTTTACTAGTTACTAGTCAAAATATATATATGTTAGTGGTAGATATCATAGGCGTGGGACTTTTTGTAACAAAATGAACTGCTTGCGACTTTTGACCTTTTCTTCTGCTCTAACACTACCACTGGTTTTCCTTTTTTTTCAACAACTTACATAAGCTCATCAGATGATGAAGTTTTTTAAGGGTGCTATGTAATTGTTGAAATATATTTCTATTTCAGGATGATAGTGTTCAGAACTACGTTGTTAAGAACAACCTCCTGAAACCGATCATAGATGTCTTCCTTGCCAATGGAAACCGGTATAACCTGCTGAACTCTGCAGTCCTGGAGCTGCTTGAGCACATACGCAAGGTTTCTTTTTTTCCGTTTTGCTTATCAAGTTCTTGCAGAAGAAGTTCTTGTATTTAATGATTTGTCTCTATTTTATGTAGGTAAATGCGACTCTGTTGCTCAAATACATAGTTGATACGTTCTGGGACCAGTTGGCGACATTTCAGGGCTTGGCCTCCATCCAGGCTTTCAAGCTGAAGTATGAACAGGTATTGTTTCTGGGTCTAGATTTTTTCTTTGGAAAAATGTGTCTGTATTTTTTGTTTAACAATGTATCTTCAGTGCTTAGAAAGTGCTGGACCCAAGAGCACTGCTGATGCAGTTGATCCAAGAAGAAGAGTAGACGAGCGTGCATTGGATAAAGAAGAGGAAGATTATTTTAATGAAGACAGGTTTGTCTCAGGGTTTTAAAGCAATGTTATTCATTTTCTGCATAACCTTTTCTCAAACTTTTCAACACTCACAGTGATGAAGAAGATTCGGCCTCCGCTTCTAATACACAAAAAGAACGACCTGCTCCTAATCCACAGAAAGAAGAACAGCCGAAGCCTCATCTTTCCAATGGAGTGGCTGCAAATTCTACCTCTTCTAGGTATAGTAGTTCCACAATTCAAATTCATGAAACACATATGCAACGTCTATGTTTTTAATGGATTTGGTTCCTGCTTCTATTAATTATATAGCCCAAGGTCTGGAAGCTTGGTTGACTATGAAGATGATGAAGATGACGAAGACTATAAACCTCCTCCCCGGAAACAACCAGAAGCCTCCGAGGAAGAAGAAGGCGAGCTCCTTAGACCGAAACGCAAATCTCCTTGCGCAGATAATAGAGAGCAAGAGCAGTCGAAAAAACCACGGCTGGGTAAAAGTTCAAAAAAGGAAAAAGTGTTTGCTGTGCTCTGTTCGTCACTGAGCCATGCAGTACTTACAGGTAAGAAAAACTCTACAACCACCCGGTCAACCGAAGAAAACAAGAAGTTAACAGAAGAAGGTTGCGAAGCTAGTAAAGCAGCACCTGAGGAGTGTAGAAGTAGTGAGGAACATAGTAACAGTTCAGATGATGAAAACCATAAGAATGATGATGGAGTTTCAAGTTCAGGAAGCGTAGATGAAACATCAGAAAATGGAAAACTAAACGGCGAAGAATCTCATGTAGTAGCTCCAAAATCATCACCAGAAATGGCTGTAAATGGATCCTGAGATTAAATTCTCTGGACTATTATGTAGCTGGATTCTGTCAATTATCTCTTTCTCTATCTCTCTCTCGTTCTCCATGTTGTGGCTGTGAACAGAAGGGGACTCTAATGGCGGTGAATAAAGCTGCAGACTTATAAGCCGAGGAGGAGGAGAAGGAGAAGAGAAGAACCAAAAGAAAGCTTTTTCTGATCGTACGGACAAGGAAGAAATGTATAGCTCCGGACCACACCACCATTTGAAACTTAGGGAGAGGTAAGAAGAAGTTTATGATCATGTCTGCAGCTGTGTTTTTTTCTTTCTTATATTTACGAACTTTGAAGAAAACTTTAGCAGCCTTTGGTCTCTGGTGATTGAGGAATATATCTATCAATTGCATATTTGTAAGACAGGCTCTTATTCTGCAACTAACTGTTTCTTCATTCTCTTTCTAATGGTTTCTTTATCATCATTTAAATCTGCTCTTCTTTTTTTTTCTGAGAATTCTATGTATTTTGTTGGCTATGGCAAATTTGGTTTGACAGAAAGCAGGCACTAAAACGCAGCGTTTTGTTAGGTTTTATAGGCAACTTCATCTCTTCAAAATTTTGGGGCAAGACTGATTTTTATTTTAGAATTTATATATAGAGTTGTGAATTTTGTTTTGAATCGAGAATTTGGATTATGTTTTAAGTGTAAACAAAATTTAAGTATAAATTAATTTTCGAAAGAAGTAATGAAAATAAATATAAGTTAGTCAGAATAACAATATATTGTTTTTTGACATATTATTATAAGTTATTATAATAGATCATCATAATTAGTTATCCTTCGTAGAGGTGTTTCTTTAGACTCTTAATCACAAAAACTTCAACAGAGCCACTAGATCTAAGCCACCTACATCTCACATACAAAATAAATAAACTAAGCCTACTCCTTACTTACTTGACCGTTAAACAAGAAGTCGAGTACCAAAGATTCTGTAGCACCTGCTTTCCCACGGTGAAGCTTTATCGGTATAATATGACAAGATACAACATTCTATCCACGGTGGATTTCTTGGAGCCGTTCCATTCTCGCTGCCATTACACGTTTCCTGAATTCCCAGTAACCGGTTACGTTTCTTACACAAGATCTCACTGCTCTGAAAGCCGCCCCAAAAGTACTCCTGCCAATAAACTCTAGTTAAGGATATTTGCCAGCACAAACCATGGGAGATACAGTATCTGGTTATGTCCTTTTGCCATGAGTACGATCACTACTCATTACTGTACCAGATAAGCAGTTTGGTTTTCATATTAGATGTTCAAAGTTACCGGTTAAGAGTGGAAAGTTAAACTCACGTTTTTCTCAAGAATGGAACTAAAGAAGAGATAAGAACATTAAACAGGTATTTATTACCGCATCTTTATCGCATAAGAAAGCCTCTAAAGTTGTTGTTGGGTCCTCCAGAGTCAACAAAACTTGATAACGAGGAATTCCATTTGGACAGATATCCTCTACTCGAAAAGGGTTTGCAGCTATAGCCCGAACAATGCATCTGTACTTGTATGTAACCTGTAATAACAACATAGGCGAGCAGGATATATATAACGAGTCGTTTTAGAATGTAAAAAGTGACAAGTTGAAAGAACAACAAGGTTTTGGTACCTTGGGGAATGTTATGATGTCCATCAATGTAACAAATGGGGCACGATCTTCATCTGTCTCTGCAGGACACTGAGAATGTTAGAAAAGTCTGTCTAACGATGGTGATAGAAAACACCGAGAAATGATCGACGAAAAAGGATATGAGGTATTGCAACCTGTTAGTTCATGAGGTGATGGAAAACTCCAGAACGGAATGTGTCCTAACTTTGATGATATTCTCTTATCATAGATCCTAGTATTACGAAAATCAGATAAAAAAAAGCCTAAGAGATTATTGTGGTATGAAGAAAGGTCAGATGTAATCTCAAGAAAATTGTTTACTAACCTCGTGATATCTTTTACTAGACGATCATCTTGAGCAAGAACAGTCTTTGAAGAGTTGGTAAATTTAGCAACCCAAGATCCTCTTTCAACTTCACAGAGTAAATCGTAAAGTTTCATCCACTTACCAGGTTTAATCCAATGAAATAAGTGTCTGCTTGCAAAAACTTTCAAGATTGTTCCAACAGTGGGAAAGCCAAGCAATACTTCTCTTGACACAAGTTTATGAACAGGGAGACTGATAAATGTCTTCTCTTGTATCCCCCTGTTGAAAATCAGCAGTGTTTTTATGAAAACATTGCAAGCCGAGTTCACCAATTAGAAGAAGTCTAAAAGTTCAAAAATTGTCAAGAAATGCAACAGAAACATCTGAACTTAGGTCCCTTGAATATACTTGAAACTAATGCCACATAATTGATCTGACCTTTTAAGAAGATATTAAGAATCAACACAATGAGGATTTTAACTTTGTTCCTTGACCCTTTTAACTCACTTTTCCAAAATAGATGTTGGGGGTGCATCAGTTCCATCCCAAACAAAAAAGGCGTTCATGTCTTCATTTACATGGAGGATCTTCATTAAGGGAAACAGCAGAAAATAGGCTATGATCAGTCATAAAAAAAAACAAAAGGGCTATAATTTAACCACAAGAAAATTTGAGATAATCATGACAATAGTGATTATTGACCAAAGGTAAGAGTTAGGATATGCTACCTTGCACAACAAATTAAAGCGTTTTCCTTCCTTGATCTCTCTCAAGAATGAAAACGTGTAAGGACCTGACAAGATTTTCTAGAATGTGAGATTTCATTCTGTGAGACGCACACTGCAAAGCTAAGAATCACAAGAGGAAAGCAAAGCTAAAGAGAATCATTCGTATTTCGTAGATAGTCAAGCCTTCTAGGTTATTAGCATGAAAAGGAATACGCCAAACATAAAATCATTTAACAAACCACTAATATTGTATTAGATGCATGTCTGAATGTAGAAGTGGTGACATTGAAGGAGGCTCTCGATCTTTTAACTTCAACATTCCTCATATTTATAACTTATAAAACGTATGCATCATGTCTGCTTTCTCCCTAGTAACTACCATCTTGACCTATAAAGCCACTAAAAGGTGTTGGCAGATCTTTAAACCACTGCACGTTCCTTCAATCCAAAACTTCTATGACAAATTCAATCGACTTGAAGGTTTTAGAAGGTTACTTTAACTGTATAAACGTTGAATAAATATAAAAATTTGAGAGCTAAAGAATCTCACATATTACCTTGATCAAATCTGATACTGGATAACCATTTTCCTAGTTCATCAATGGAACTCTTGTATTGTGCTTCGCCACGAAAATTTGAAGAGCAGTTATACATTACAAAACCCTTATCAGCCTCCTCTTCATACAGCGAAAAGGAAGAACACCATTTACTAAAAGATGCATTTACTCTGTTACCATCAAAAACCTTCATCTACACAAAAAAAACTTATAATTTACCTTGGATTCTAAGAAAAACCTATTGCCCTTCTAAACAATCTAATCTGAACTCGTAATTACATAATCAGAACAGAGTTAGTACCTTAAGGCGTGTAAACAGAACCATGTCGTTGAGGTACCTGAGACGAGGAAGCTCTTCCACTTTGCTTGTAAATACATTAACAATAAGACCAGAATTTGGGCACGAATCATCAATTATACGAAGCGTACATAACCAATCTGACAGGTAAAATCAAAACCAAATTAAGCTTTCAATTGAGCCGAATACATTTTCCCGCTCTTGCAGCGATAAAAAAAAACTCTCCGTACAAACTTAGGGTTTCACAAAACAAACCAATACAGAACACAATATTCAAAAAATAATGACATTTTCAAACAACAATGATAGATTCAAACAAAACTCTCCAAACGAAACAGAAATTTTGGGGAATTTGAAAAAAAAAAGGGGTTCGAATAGAATACCATTATTGCGACATTGCTTGGGTTCACTTTGATGGACAACGACGCCGAGCAGATTAACTTCTTGGTTAACGAGATTAATGGCGTCTTTCAGTTTCACGAGGTTACCATTGTTTCTCCTCGCCATAGTCGTCTACTCGTCTTCCACTAGTTTCATGTACTCGTACAGAGCAAGCTACGATCTCCCGCTAATTTCCCAAGTCAAGTTTTTTATAACGTCAATATAATTACGCTTTTGGCCTATTTGGCCCATTAACAGCCCTACACATAAATTAAAACTTTTAATTACCTATTTAAATTGATTAATAAATTAATAATTAACCATGAAACTATTCTTAAATTAGATAAAGTTTCTGTTCATAAAATACTAGATTTATTGTATATATTAAACTAACAAAATAATATGCGGTGTAAAACAATGATAGGGTCATATATAGTAACAATTTTTTTATAATTTTTCTTCTCGTCTATAAGCAAATTTTTCATTGATGTTAGAATCAACATTATGACAAACAAATAAAAAGTAAAATGTATCAAATTTTAATGTTAAATATTTTGTTAATCATCGTCTACCAATAATTGTGGCTGTAGTTTAGTGGTAAGAATTCTACGTTGTGGCCGTGGAGACCTGGGCTCGAATCCCAGCAGCCACATAATTTAGTTTTTGTTATTTTATGCCTGCCTCTACTTTTGCTTTGAGGTCAATAAAATAGTACTAATCAGTCCAGTAACCTAAACGCTAGATTTTAATTCCACAAATGAGGCAAATATTGTTCATGTTATAAAACAATCATGTGTTACTATATTAACAAAAACATGTTTAAAACCCACCAAAAATTTTCACTTTCTGTTGTCACAATTAGCAACGAATCAGAGGCTGCATCTTCTCTTGAATAGCCTTGTAACAACTGAGACTACATAATGGCAGCTTCGACTTTGAGTCCCGGTACTTGTACGCTTTCTCACAGTTTGGCCCCACACATTTCTCACGTGGAGGAGGATAGCTGAAACAATCAGTCAAAAGTCAAAACAGAGTCAATCTCCTTATTACACTCATGGTTCCATATATTGAGAATTCACTTATGTTTGCTTACCTGGATGTGATCGGCTTGAAGATATCTGGAAGACCAATGTCTTCAGAAAACGTCACAGTTGTTCCACTTGGTCCGATGATCAATCTTACAGTGTTTGACGAAAGTGTCCTTGATCTCGCAGCTCTCTCCTGTCAAAGACAAAGATGGAGTCAACCAAGAGAAAGTGTTTATTATAGACAGAATATTTGACAGGGATTATGGTAATTTAAACTCTGAACTATCTCTTTTGTGAAAACAATCTTAACTATCAAAATGATTTTTCATAAATTAAATTTTGATAGCCGGATTTTTTAAACTCTCAACTTTAATAAACACACTTTTTAAACCAAAATTTCAAATTCAAATTTGAGTTGATATCAAAGTTTCATTTTGATTTACAAAATTACGTAAGGTTTAAAAAACCCAATTATCAAAATTGGATTAAAAATCAGGTAAAGTTTAAAAAACTCGGTTGTCAAAGGTCAGGGTTTTTCCATTTTTATTGTTCAGGGTGTTTTTCACTGAACGGTTAAGGGTCTAAAATATCATATGCCCTGTTTCATATGCAATCAAAGGTACCTGAGCTCGTTCTTCTTGTTGCTTTTTGATTTTATCCTCTTTTTTCTTTCTCCCTGAATCTTGTCCGAGTATTTTTCTGATAGCTTCAGCCTGGTGAAAAATAAGAAGCCATTTAGAACTGCATTTTGTTTGGTGTTGGTATTATAAATTAGCTTGAAGACATATAGGTTTACCTCAGCTTCTTGAGCAGCTTTCTCAGACTGCATTCGCCGTCTCTGTGCAGCTTCAGCCTTCTTGGATTGTTGCTCCACCTCAGAAAGCTTCGGCTTTTGTCCTGGAATTGTTCAAGGTTACAGAATCAGTATTTACAGTTACCATTTTGTTGGTAAGGGGTTTTAGTGCAACTCACTTTTAGAAGCAGCACAAGGCAAGCCATCAGGGTATTCAAGAGGACACGAGCCTATGACAGAATACGCATTGTTTCCAGATTGGAGGGCCCGAGTACGTGTAGTAGGAAGCGAATCAGCTATTCCCATCCTCGGCTTTTTCCTTTCAGCTACAAGATTGTCTAGTGGGAAATGTTCTTCACCTTCCATATCATGGCTATTACTATAGTCTTTGCTAAGTCTTTTAGACTTTAACCTCTTGAGATATTTAATTTCCTCATCTCCATCATCACTATCTAGCTCTTCCTCCAATACACGTTTCTTAGGACCTCGTTTTCTTGTCTCAGGGGAATACTCTCCCAGATACAGTGTTTTCTGAACATGTCTCTGTTGTATTCCATTACCTTTTACCTTGTCTGAAAGTGAATTTTGCTCGTTGTCCTGCATTAATCTCACCTTTTAGAAAATGACTAATGAAAATGGAAACAATTTAAGCTTTAAGCAGTTAGAATTTCACCAAAGCTGAACAAATACCTGAAATTCTGATTTATATCTAGGTTTAGAAGCCTGATGTTGATTAGTAAATCCATCCTTGTAAATATTATCCACATCTGAGCTGGTTTGGAATGTACGAGTAACACCACCGAGCTTAAGCTTGAGCTTAAGTGTGTTCTCATTAACAGGACCAGAAAAGCCATCACCACTAAGAGCAACGTTTGCGTGTGTTGATGGTGGCAGAAAAGTATAACTAGGCAAGCTCCCTTTGACATCACGGGGTCGACGAAGTATAGAGCTTCTCTTTCTCATAACTGAGAAGCCAGACAACGCAGATGCAGAGTTTTCAGTGTCTTCCATCATCCTCCAATTTGAAGGAAACTAACTGCAGAAGAACACTGACCAGAGTTAATACATAGCCGATAATTGAATGTAATCAAACTCTAACACAGCTGCAAGAAAAGGCTGGGCAGCTCTAAGGTTATTCATAGCAGTTTTCTAACAAAACACACCTTCACATTCGATTTTCAAGATAACCTAGCATTCCTAGCAGCAATATTAGTCTTCAAATTCAGAAAATGCATCTCAAATAACATAAGACAATTGAATCCGAGAAACAAGACAAGCTACAACCAGCTAGCGCATACAGAAACCACTTACTCTTATGACAATTCGCCACAGAAATTGAGAAACCAGACGTGTTCCTGTTTGATTTCGAGGGAAAGCTCCAGACGATGAGAGGACGAGAAACGAGATAGAAGGAATAAATCTAGAGAGAGCGAATATACAGGAGAATACAAAGGAGAGAAAACCCTAGTTTGAGTAGAGAAGGAGTGTGTGGCTTTAAGTGAAGGGTAAATGTGGAAGAGATGAATTGTGCCTTTAAGCACCCAAATCTTTATCTCCTCCATTTTTCTGATTTTCTCTACGCTCTTCTTCGTCTCTTTCTCTCTCTTTTTTCCCATTAATTTTTTTTTCCTTAATTTTTTTTTTTTTAGCTCTTTCACTTCCATGCCGTCCCGTTAACATATATCCGCCGCGACCAGCACGGAAGCTTTTGGGCCTCGTTACCCATTTCAGGCCCATTAATTTCTATATTATAAAGTATACAACATTACACGCATGATTAAATTAATTTAAATATTTCTATCATTTTTTATTTAGTTAGTTAATTTAATTGATTTAAAGCTGAAAAATCCCTATTTCCATCTACAATTCTACATGTATATATACTATGTTTCACTTACAAATAAAATTGATATGACAATACAACAATGAGAACACATGGACAAAAACGACGTAGTATTAAACATGTTCAATCCCGTCCCCAAAAAATATTAAAACAAACAACAATGTATCATCAAACGACGTCGTATAATCACTTAACCAACGAAGAAATCGCGAGGCAGTTACTAACCATCTTCATCAAATTATCGCTGACATCATCTAACGGATTAGGTTCTCCCGTTTCTTCAAACGCGTCGTTACACGTGCTGTAATCCGTCATTGCTGCGCTTAGATTAGTGTTAACGGTGTCAATATCATTCGACTTAACGGCGGTTAATGCATCCTCCATATTCGAAACGGCGTCGTCGTAAAACTCTTGACAATCTGCAGCCGAAACCTTATCGTCAGTCGTCATCACCGTCTTCGTCGCGTTGATCGAAGCTTGAATCGCGAGAACTAAGATCGAGACTGGATCTGGTTTTACTTGAGGAGTAATTAAAGGAGAAATTGAAGATTCACATAGCTGAGGATGATCTGTTTTGCTGCAAATGTTTTTAATTTCAGGTGATAACAATGGCGGATTTGCCGCAGGTTTTACCGCCACATTAGGTTTTGCCGGAGATTTAGCATTTAGCGGCTTCGGAGACGCTCCCGGAGGTTTCGGTGCGGCTCCTTGTGCCGGAGAAGGAGACGGAGGCTCAGAAGGTAGAAACACAGGGAGGAGAGATTTAGCGAGATAAGAATTAGCAAAATTTACACATTCGGAAGCTACATGAACGGTGTTTAATGTAGAAACTGTAACGATTGTTATGATGAGAAAGTATTTACGCAATTCCATTTTAATTTTTTTTTTTTTTTTGTTGAGAAAAAATGGGTTCGGTAAGATAAAAGAGGTAAACGGTAATTTTTTAATTTTGACTCTTAAACGTTTGAAGGAAAATGTGAAGTTTTCCGATAAAATAGTTTAACAAGTCAAATATGTAATGTTAATTACAGCTTTTTTTTAATCTAATTAAATAAATAGATAAGCTAAATATAGTTAGGAATCTGTTACCTCTCACGATTTCTATTTTCTTATATGATTATTGTAGACCTTTGAAATTATATACATGTCTTTTACTAATAAAATAATTATACTTCTTATGGAATTAAATTGTATTATATTGTGTGACAAGTTAAATCATTTTTGGAATTAAAATAAATGTTTATACATTTTTATGAATGGATAAATAAAGAAAAATTCCACTGAATAAAATAAAGAAAAATTTAATAAAATAAAGAAAATTTTTTATACATTTAATAAAATCATTACATCTTTAAAAAAAATTAAAATAAATGTTTATACATTTTTTTTCTTAAATTCCACTGAATTTTTGGAATTGTATAGGTTTTATTTTGATTTCGTGTTCACGTTATTAGCTTTTTCGCTTCAAATGTGGATGTCTCGTTTGAATGACTCATTGCTTAGTCGGATAAATAAATGAGATTAACCTGGGAGTTGCTAAAAAATTACGATCTGTGCCATTCTGTTACAGTTCCAGTGGACTCGAAAACAAAACTAGAAAGCCATTCAAAGCCGGAGAATCTTTTATCACTCTTTTTTAAATCCATCTGCTCTTCGTTGATTCCGATTTACCTTTTCCGATTGACGGAAACGCGAGGATTTATCCTTCATTGTGTTGTCATCGCCGGCTTTTCCAAACCCTAGCTCAAGAGAAATGCCGTTCTGGTGGCCGCTGATCGTTCTTGCCTGCGCTTACGCGATCTGTAGATTCCTTCTTATGCTCATTCCTCCTAATGTTCCTTCCATTGACGTAGACGCATCTGATGGTATGTATCACATCCTCTCTGTCTGTATCAGCTGCTCCCTTCGTGTATGGCTCTTTCGATTATTGACTACTGTGAATTCCTTTGTGTGTACAGTCCATTAGAACAGCTTATTGACATTTGATTATATGGATTTGGAATGATTTTTGTTACAGTGTTGGCACATGGGAAGGATACAGAAGAGAACAGCTTCATTTACGTGAGTTCTTTGATCGCATCATTTCTTAATTTTGATTCATATTGTGGTTAATACTTTTAAGTATTTCCATATTTGTCAATCAATTCGTGAGTTCTTTACTCAATGTAGTTGATATATTATGATAAGCTAATTAGTATTTAGTTCTTGTCTCTAGTGAATAGCATACTGAATCGTTGGTTCTTTTTTGGCATGGTCTTCAGATTCCTCCGAGAGGAAGGACTCAACAGTCAGACAAAAAGGTTCAATGCTATGAACCTGCCACAATGAAGTATTTGGGATATTTCCCGGCTCTGTCGCCCACCGAGGTCAGTAGCTGTTTTCGTTTCTGAGAAGGGATTCTGTTTGTATATTTCTAAAGAATGTTGGTTCTTTGCTAATACGTTCCTCTCAAATTGATTTAACTTTTCCTGAGATATGATTTACACTTTTGTGTTTTAGGTGAGGGATCGAGTAACACTAGCAAGAAAGGCTCAAAAAACATGGGCTCAAAGCAGCTTCAAGGTGAGAAGGCAGTTCTTGCGGATTCTTCTGAAGTACATTGTTGAACATCAAGAGCTTATATGCGAGTAAGGGTTAATTCTGTGTTATTGAGCTGTTTGATATACAGATTTTGTTTTCCCTTAGTACCTTCACTCAGTTGATGCTAAGATATTTCATGTTTATATAGAGTTTCTTCACGCGATACCGGAAAGACTATGGTGGATGCGTCACTGGGAGAAATAATGACTACTTGTGAGAAAATCACTTGGCTTTTATCCGAGGGTGAACGATGGTTAAAGCCTGAATATCGGTATTTCCATCAGCACTTACACACATATCAATATTAAAAATAGTTCTCCTTTGATTTCTGGTTCTGATCGATTGAGACATTCTGGTACTAGTGTCGATCATCTCGATCATAAGATGTGAATTCCTGTGGCCTACCACATTAATATGATTTGAATTTAGATCTAATTTTTCCACAGGTCTTCAGGAAGAGCTATGCTGCATAAAGTGTCAAAAGTGGAGTTCCACCCCCTTGGTGTTATTGGAGCTATAGTCCCATGGAATTATCCGTTCCACAACATTTTCAATCCTATGCTGGCTGCTGTCTTTTCGGGGAATGGCATTGTTATTAAAGTATATACCCAGTATCTTTTTCTATTTTGAAATTTGCTGATACCTTTTCATTTTATCTTTTCAAAGCTAATAACATTGGTTTATATTCTAAATCTGACTACCGTTAGCATGCTACTGTTTATATGATATCAACATCATGGGCAGTGTAGCCATTGATTGGAAGCTCACTAGTCTTCTTCAAATGAATGGTTCTTTTTGAGATTTTGAATAAGTTGTGATAGTTGGAGAACTTTTTTTTCTGCAGGTGTCAGAACATGCAAGCTGGTCCGGATGCTTTTACTTCCGCATCATTCAGGCAGCTTTAGCTGCTGTTGGAGCTCCTGAAAATCTAGTTGATGTGATAACAGGGTCTGTATATTCGTTTTTTTACGATTCTCCTTAGTATAGTGTTATCAATTTGATTTCCTCAGATAAGGTATCGTTTGTAGGTTTGCAGAGACCGGAGAAGCACTTGTCTCATCTGTTGATAAAATGATATTTGTTGGATCAACAGCTGTTGGCAAAATGGTATAGTCTTTAAACTTCTTCATTCTCCTCAGTTCCCTGTAAGTTGTACTCATGCCAAGTATGTTGCAGATTATGAGAAATGCTGCTGAGACATTGACACCTGTTACTCTTGAGCTTGGTGGCAAAGATGCATTTATCATATGTGAAGACGCAGATATCTCTCATGTCAGTGTTCTTTTCTGTGTTATGGTGCTATTCTGTGTTATTATTCGAAAAACGAGGTGTCCCCTTCATTAAAGCTATCGCTTCCATTGCGTAATGTAGGTTGCACAAGTGGCTGTAAGGGGCTCTCTTCAGTCCAGCGGACAGAACTGTGCAGGTGCTGAAAGATTTTATGTTCACAAAGACATATCTGCTGCATTCATTAGCCAAGTAACCAAGATTGTGAAGTCTACTTCAGCTGTAAGTTATTATTATTTTGATTCCATCATATTTCAACTTTTGTTCCATTGATTTATAGTAACCCCTCTTCTATATCAGGGCCCTCCTCTGAGTGGAAGATATGACATGGGTGCTATATGTCTGCAAGAACACTCCGAACACCTACAAAGCCTTGTAAATGACGCATTAGACAAAGGAGCAGAAATCGCAGTCCGTGGAAGCTTCGGTCATCTAGGCGAAGATGCAGTCGATCAATACTTCCCTCCAACTGTTCTTATCAACGTAAACCACAATATGAAAATAATGACAGAAGAGGTAAGTAACATAAACTCAAAGTTCATCTAACTTCTTACTTCTATTGCTTCATTTTAATATTTTTATATGACAATCTCAGGCCTTTGGACCAATAATGCCAATTATGCAATTCAGCACAGATGAAGAGGCAATAAAGCTAGCAAATGATTCACGTTACGCTCTCGGCTGTGCTGTTTTCTCCGGAAGCCAACGTCGTGCCAAACACATCGCTTCTCAAATCCAATGTGGTGTTGCTGCAATCAATGACTTTGCATCAAATTACATGTGTCAGGTGTGTGTTCATCATGATTAAGAACACAACAACACTTAGTACTAGTCAACTCTAAGATATGCTTTCTCTTTGATTTTGCAGTCACTCCCATTTGGTGGTGTTAAAGATAGTGGCTTTGGACGGTTTGCTGGTGTAGAAGGTTTAAGAGCTTGTTGTCTTGTGAAATCAGTGGTTGAAGATAGATGGTGGCCACTTATTAAAACCAAGATTCCAAAACCTATTCAGGTAAATGCTCTTAAAATTATACTAAAGTCTCTTTTTAATTAAATTCAAAATCTCACATTTCTCATGAATTTTGTTGGTTAATTACAGTATCCGGTAGCGGAAAATGCATTTGAATTTCAAGAAGCACTGGTTGAAACACTTTACGGCCTCAACATCTGGGACCGGTTACGATCTCTCGTCGATGTTCTCAAGTTTCTCACCGATCAAAACTCTCACGTGACCAGAACGAGAAAGAGCCGTTAAAGAACTTGAGATTAATGAGGAATATATAACTCATTTAACAGATCCTTTTGGTTATTATTTGACATTATAATGTGTCATTGTCGACACTAATTAAAACCAAACTAATTTGAATTTTTTTGTTACGGTTTGGTTACTAAAAGCAATATATAATAACAATATTATTTATATTTATTTGACAATTTTAGATTTTATCTTTAGAAAATGTAAGAAGTAGTTATATTAATTATCTATCTTTATGGTCAATTTATTATGTGTCCTTTAAATTTATGTTAATTTATTTTATTTTTAGTTTTATTTTTATAACAATGGGTTGTTAGCTTTTTTTTTTTTCTTTTCATGAGTTAAGTTTTCATACTTCACATTAAATTTTATACGTTAATTTTAAATATGTAGAAATAATATTTGATTTAAATTGATTTTGTATGTAAGAAAAAATTATTTATTTTAGTTTTCTCATTTAAATACATTTTTTTAAAATCTTTTTACACAGATTAAGAAAATATTATCAAAGGATATCATATTTTAGTATTTATATTCTTTCAAATAAAATGATATATTTGGATCTCATTTTATAAAAGACAATAATGTTCATCATTTCTGTTACTAGGCTAATCTAAATTTGCTTATATTTACAAAAACATTTCTAAATTTTCCATGTATACAAAATCATTTAAAAAAAATTCAATTAAAAGAAGAAAAAGTTTCTAGTCTACAACAATAAAACATAAAAAAAATGCTGAAAATTGCCCTCACATAAAAAAAAATGCTGAAAATGCTGAAAACATTTATTGATATTAATAATTTTTGGATAATCACAAACAATATTAGTTTAAAAAAACTTTGTTTTAATAAATTTTTGATAAGTTTTTTTTTAAAATATATTACATTGATTCAATTTAAAACAAAATTTGTATAAAAATATCAATTAAATGCTTAAAAGTCAAAATTTATAATTAGATGATAATATACAAAATTTATATCTTCCCAAATTGTAATCTAGATTATTTTGATTCTGATTGGATAATTACATAGATAAATATATCTATTTATTATACTAATAATTATTTATTTATTATACTAATAATTTATAAATTAGAGTAAAGAGTAGAAAAAAATTATATTAAATGA
>KE152177.1:22747-47139 GCA_000411095.1 Aethionema arabicum | reverse complement strand
AAATATTTTTAATGATTTTATTTCTAAGCATTCTGTTATATATATATATATATATTCTTATTTTATTGAAATATATCTTAGAATTATATAAATACATGATGAAAGGTTTAATTAATTTCATATGTTCCTAATTAAAAAAAATGAAATTATAGCTTTCATATTTTAATAACATCTCTTTCAATATGGTATATTTTTACCGGATATTATTGACTAATTTTCTTATTTTTATTTGCCTCATTATAGTGTAATTAATATTTTACACTAAAATGTTACTAATTTGTCCTTAAATTTTTTTTTTTAATTTAATGTGTATATTTATTTTGTAGTGGCATCTATTGTAAATAAATCTATTTTAAAGTGTACTTTTAATTTTGTACTTCTCCAATAGTATAATAAAGATTTATTTGATTACAAGAATAAAGTAAGGGCAAAATTGTCAAAATGTTGAGAAGTACAAAATGAAAAATACCCTTAAAAATATTTTTATTTACATTTCATGCCATTACAAAATGAAAAATTTATTTGATTACAAGAATAAACTAAGGGCAAAATTGTCAAAATTAAATATGTTAGAATGGTTAAATAATTGGTTCTATACAATGATTTTAGAAAGAAAAAAATGGAAATAAACTTAGATGTCTATATTCATCAAACACTAGATTTTAAAATTTAAATTGTATAAAAAAATTAAATAAAATCAGGAAACTAATAATTTTCTGAATCAAATCACGATTTAATATATTTAAATCATTAAAAACACGATTTAAGATATCCATTCTAAAAATCATTAAAATCACAATTTTTTAAATGCAAAGGATACCATATTTTGGTTCCCAATAAAATGAGGAAACTAATATACACGAACATCAAATAAAAATATATTGCTTAAAACCCCTTCAAATTCTACCTAACAATCAACTATTATAAATCATCATATGTTTTTGTTTATTCATTGTTGAATTTTGTTCTATTTCTTTTCTTCTATTTTCAGTTTTCGTCATATTTTCATATTATTTACATTTATTTTCTGAATTTTTCAGGTATTTTTAAACATATTCATTAAACAACAATTGCGTAAACAAAATCACGAATCAATGAATGAATTATTTCATCAACAAAGATATTATCCTTCGAACGTAAAGGTAAAAATGAAAAACACAAATTTGTTTATTATTTTTGTTTCTTCTATTTTTATTCATCCTTAAAGTTTTATAAAAATTATATTGAATAAAAGATTTTTTTTTATCCATTTTAATGAATACTTGATAATAATTTATTTATTATATAAACCAAAAAATATATTTATTATATAATCGTAATATTAATATCTATCTATGTTATATATGTACATAATAATATTATTTATCACATAAATAAATATATCACGATAATATATATATATAATATATATATATATATATTAATATTATATGTATTTGTATGTATATATACACATTGTTAAATTTTTGTTAGTTTCTTGATTTACTATTTTTAACGACATTGTTTGTGGTGAATTTAGAAGTACAAAATGGAAAATACAAATAATTTGTGGTGTATTGAAAAGTACACAATAAAAAATATCCGCAAAAATATATTTATTTACAATCCATGCTATTACAAAATAGAAAAAATTATTTGATTACAAGAATAAATTAAAGGTAAAAAATTGTCAAAATTAAATGGGTTACACTCATTAAATAGGCGATTCTATACAATGATGGGGAATTGCGAAAATACCCTCATTCAAGCCTTTTTTTACAAAAATGTCCTAATTATGCATTTTTTGCAAAAACGCCCTAACATTATACCGAACATTATAAGTGGTATACCCTCACACTTTATGAAAAATTTGGAAAAATGTATTCAATTAGGGCATTTTGCATAATTGATTTTTAGAAAATTTCTTCATTCAAGCATTTTTTGTAAAAATATCATAACAATAGACCCAAGGGTATAATTAGTAAACCCTACAAAAAAGGCACATTTGCAACAAAATGTTTGAATTAGGGCATTTTAGGTAATTCCTCTACAATGATTTAACAAATAGGAAAATGGAAATAAACTTAAACGTTTATAATCATTAAACATTAAATTTCAAATTTTAAATCGTATCAAAATTTTGAATAAAATCAGGAAACTAATAATTTTCTGAATCAAATCACGATTTAATATATTTAAATCATTAAAAAATACAATTTAAGATATAGATTATAAAATCATTAAAAACACAATTTTTCAAATGTCATGTATACCATATTTTGGGATAAAATGTGCAAACTAATATATACGAAAATCAAATAAAGATATATTGCTTAAAATTTCTTAAAATTCTACCTAACAATCAGCTCTTATAAATAATCATATGTTTTCTTTTTTTTATTCATGTTGAATTTTGTTCTATTTTTTTTTGTTCTCGAGCTTTTTAGTTTTGGTTATATTTTCATTTTATTAACATTTATTTTTTGAATTTTTTCAGGTATTTTTAAACATATTCATTAAACAACAATTGCGTAAACAAAATCATGAATCAACGAATGAACTATTTAATCAACAAGATATTATCCTTCAAACTTAAAGGTAAAATTGAAAAACACAAATTTGTTTATTCTTTTTTTTTTTCTTCTATTTTTATTCATCCTCAAAGTTTTATAGAAATTATATTGAATAAAAGACTTGTTTATCCATTTTTACTTTTTTTTTGTTGGTACGTTTTTTTTTTGTTTTTTTTATTTTTTTTTTTAAATTTTAATACCATAAAAATACTCATTTCTTCACTATTAAATAATTAAGGGATAATTAAATATTAAATTCTTAATCAATTATATTACTAACTAGGTAAAGCCCGCGCGATGCATGAGATGTATAAATATATATAAAAATATTATTAATTTTATTGTATTTATTTGATGTAAATATTAATTTTATATATAAACAAAGTTTTAAAAATAATTATTTACATATTTGATTCTAATATAAATATCAAAATTTAAGATAAATATCAAATTTAGATATGATTTTCTATTATTTATAGATAGATAAATATCAATTATTTTTTGATGATTATGGTATTTAGATATGATTATTATGTAATATTTATAGATATTTTTTTAATTCATATGAGTAGATATCTTTAAGAAATTTGTACACATGTTTTCAAAATATTATGTATAAATATATAATAAAATTTTACACTATTACTAATACATAAAAAAATATTTGACGCGTATTATATATTTATAGATGTTTTATAGTCATATTTGTATATATCTTGAAATAATAAGACATAAAAAAATATTTAACAGAAATTATATTTATGGATATTTTGTTTTTAAATCAAATTTGTAGATATCATAAAATAATTTGTACATATATCTTTAACATATTTTGTATAAATATAAAATTAAATATTACTTTTTTAATTAGAAAAAAAAATCCACATAAAAACTTGTATATATCTTTCAAAATATTATCTATAAATATAGAATAAAATAAAATATTACACTTTTAATAGAAGATAAACAAATATTTGTCACGTATTATATATTCATATATATATTTTTTTTGTCATATTTGTAGATATCTATTAAAAAAACTTGCACATATCTTTTAAAATATTGTGTATAAATATAAAATAAAATATTTGACACATGAGAGCTTCTTATTGACACATTCGACACGTGACACAAAAATATAAATAAAATATTACACTTTTTAGAAGACATATCATATTTGTAGATATCTTAAAAAAAAATGTACATATCTTTTAAACTATTGTCTATAAATATAACATAAAATATTTGACACGTGTTAGATTCTCATTGGCACACACGTGACAGCTCCACATTGGTCGTACCTCTTGACACGTGGCAGTTTCACAATAAATTCACAATAAAATAAAATATTGGACACGTGGCAGCTTCTCATTGGAAGCTACGACACTTAGCAGCTCCACATTGGTGGTATCTGTTTTCAAAAGACAAATCATATTTATAGATATCTTTAAAATATTATACATATCTTTTAAAATATTGTGTATAAATATAAAATAAAATATTTGACACGTGGCAGCTCCACATTGGTGGTATCTGCTAACACGTGGCAGCTCTACAACAATTTTTTTTTTACTTTATACATGTGTAGAAATATAAAATAAAATATTTGACACGTACAAGTTTCTCATAGGAAGCTTCGACACGTGGCAGCTTCACATTGGTGGTATCTGCTAACATGTGGCAGCTCTACAACAAAAGTATTCTACTTTATTGTATAAGATATTAAATATTATATGTAAAAAAAAATATCCACCAATATATATCCAATCATCTTAACTACAAAATATTTTAAAATTTAACTTTATCTTCATTATTAAAATTCAAAATAATGTCAACCCTAAAATATTCTTAATTTTAATTAATATCCAATTTACTTAAGAAAATAACGATAAATAATAATTAATATCCAATTTAAATAGAAATATTAAATAATTATCAAATATTAGATTTTAAAAGCTACTCTGATGTGTGCAAATCATCACCAAATATATTTAATTAATATTTAGGAAATAGATTCTAAAATTACTATCATTTAGAAATGATTCATTTCATTAATATAATGGATTCATTTTATTAACACATAATATACTAATCAAATTAATATCTAATTATAATTTTTTTATTTTGGAAAATCTCTATTATATTATTTGATAAATACAAATTTAAAAATACCTTCAAAATTTTATTTATTTAAAATATATACCACTATAAAATAGAATTCACATATTTAATTATAAAAAATATTTAAGAGTAAATTAGTCAAATTTTATTGTAAAACACTAATTATGAAGTGACGATTTAAAATATTAAAACTATAATTCCATATTTTTTAAATCAAGAAATATGAATTAATTAAATATTTTAATCATATTGTATAAAAAAAATAAGAATTATTAAATGAGATCCATAAAGAATATAACTTATTTAATAAACGGTAAAAAATAGTAAATTAGTGAACCAAAAAATACCACTTTTTTTAAATGAGAATTAGTTCATAAATGAGTCGATTTTATAAAAAAAAGTGATAATGACGAGATTCATTCATACTTAAAATTAGATTTTAATATATCTATTTCTTAAATTGTAACTAATCATACTAGGATGCAAATGAGGATGATTTTTATGATGAAGATTCTGGATATATTGATGTTCCTGATGTAACTAATCAGATTAATATGCAAAGTTTGAAAGATTCTCTTAAATCTATGAGATATGTGAAGAAAGAGCTTATTGTAACTAATTTAGACGATGATGAGGATGATTTTTGTGATGAAGATTCTGGGTGTTTTGATGTTTCTCATGTAACTAATCAGACAAGGAAGCGTAACGATGATGAGGATGCTTACAGATTAAAGAATTTTGAGGGTATTAGCAATGATCATGAATTTAAGAAGTTTTTGGTTTGTTTTAGAGAAGAATGGACTTCATATCTGCTTGAGATCAATAAGACGAACACCCAACCAGTACGTATAAATACGGAGGAGCTAATGGAGGATATAACAAACGTATTTGCAGAGAAGTTATTAATAAGCAGACCAGAGCAGTGAAAAATACAAAGTCTAAGGTGATTTCCAAAGCTTCTAAGAGTTTAAATGGTAGAAAAAATTGGAACATTGTTATACAAGGTGGAACTAAAGATACAAAGAATGACGTTGTTTAATGTAGAAAGAAGATTCAAAAGACTAAGAAAAATGGTGAGTCATGTCCGAAAAGAAGAAAGAACGAAGAAGGGAGTTTTAAGAGTGCATATGTAAAGAAAACAATGTTTACTGCAAGTAAGGAAAGTGTAACATCAAGGTCTGAAACTAAAACTCATGCGAAAGGAAATCCACAACACAATGTTGAAGCTTACAAGGAGGTTTTCGAGAACCAAATGATAGTTGATGAGGGTTATAGATCTTATCTAACATGGCTAGTAAACACCGAGAGAAATCCAAAAGTTAATCCTGCAAAAGAGCTAGAAGTCAAGAGTGAGAAATACATAATTTTATCGTCTGACTCTGACATTATAACAATTGATAATCGTCCATTTCTAGATAGAGTGGATCAGTATTAATCGACATTAATTGATAATCGACCAAATCGTCTGACTGTGACATTAATTTTTTTAAAATCAGTAATAATCGAATCTTATTTTTCTTAACTCATAATAATTTTTTTTCTTTTACGATATTAAACACAGCTTTTTTTTATTTTTTTCTCAACTTCAACTTTCTTCCATTTCTCAGTTTAATAGTTTCTTGAATTGAATATTTCTTTATTTTTATTTAGAAACCATGTGATTTCGTTGAATCAAATGAATGACGATTAGTTCATAAATGCGTTGATTTTATAAAAAAAAGTGATAATGACGAGATTCATTCTGTCTTACAATCAGATCTAAATATATTTATTTCTTAAATTGTAATTAATCAGACTAGGATGCGAATGAGGATGATTTTTATGATGAAGATTCTGGATATATTGATGTTCTTGAGGTAACTCATCATACTAGGATGCGAAGTTTGAAGGATTCTGTTAAATCTATGAGATATGTGAAGAAGGAGCTTATTGTAAATAATTTAGACGATGATGAGGATGATTTTTGTGATGAAGATTCTGGGTATTTTGATATTTCTGATGTAACTAATCAGACAAGGAAGTGTAACGATGATGAGGATGCTTATACATTAAAGAATTTTGAGGGTATTAGTTATGATCGTGAATTTAAGAAGTTTTTGGATTGTTTTAGAGAAGAAGGGACTTCATATCTGTTTGAGATCAATAAGACGGACACCCAACCAATATGTATAAGATATGGAGTAGCTAATGGAGGATATGACAAACGTATTTGCAGAGAAGTTATTAATAAGCGGACTAGAGCCGTGAAAAATACAAAATGTAAGGTGATTTCCAAAGCTTCTAAGAGTTTAAATGGTAGAAAAAATAGGAACATTGTTATAGTAGGTGGAACTAAAGATACAAAGAATGACGTTCTTCAATGTAGAAAGTGTTGGTTTAATTATGGTTTACGCCCATGATTTAAGTAACCCGGTTTAGATAAGCCAAAAGTTATCATATACCAAAAAGGTGTCTCTTCAATGACGAGATGTGTCTCTTCATACAAGGGACATGTCCCTTGGTTTTCTCTTATAAAGAGACATATGATACATGAATCAACATGATATAGAACATAAGAGAGATCACATCTCTTTGTAGAGCATTCTAGAGAGAGAAAACGTTCGAGAGAGAGAAAGCTTTAAGAGATCTTGTTAGAGAGACATTTGAGCCGTGATCAATAGAAGATTTCCACTATGATTTCTTTTCCGATCTCTGTGTCAAGATTCTCGAGCAGCATCGTGTTCAATCGCCACTAAACCGATCAAAGGTATGTAATCGGTTTAACGCTTTCGCATATAAGATTTACAGAAAAAAGATTCAAAAGACTAAGAAAAGTTGTGAGTCATGTCCAAAAAGTAGAAAGAAGGAAGAAGGGGGTTTTAAATGTGCATATGTAAAGAAAACACTGATTACTGCAAGTAAGAAAAGTGTAATGTCAGGGTCAGAAACTAAAACTCATGTCAAAGGAAATCCACAACACAATGTTGAAGCTTACAAGGAGGTTTTAGAGAGCCAAATAATAGTTGATGAGGGTTATAGATCTTATCTAACATGGCTAGTAAACACTGAGAGAAATCCAAGAGTTAATCCTGCAAAAGAGCTAGAAGTCAAGTGTGAGAAATACACGATTTCATCGTCTCACTCTCACATTATAACAATTGATAATCGTCCATGTCTAGATAGAGTGGATCAGTAATAATCGACATTAATTAAAAATAGACCAAATCGTCTGACTCTGACATTAATTTTTTTCTTTTTTCATATTAAACACAACTCATTTTTATTTTTTTCTCAACTTCAACTTTCTCTTTCTCTCATTTCTCAGTTTAATGGTTTCTTGAATTGAAACTTTCTTTATTTTTATTTAGAATCCATGTGATTTCGTTGAATCAAATAAATGAGGATTAGTTCATAAATGCGTAGATTTTATAAAAAAAAAAGGTGATACTGACGAGATTCATTCATACTTAAAATAAGATCTCAATATATCTATTTCTTAAATTGTACCTAATCAGACTAGGATGCGAATGAGGATGATTTTTATGATGAAGATTCTAGGTATATTGATGTTCCTAATGTAACTAATCAGGCTAGGATGCGAAGTTTGAAAGATTCTGTTAAATCTATGAGATCTGTGAAGAAGGAGGTTATTGTAACTAATTTAGACGATGATAAGGATAATTTTGGTGATGAAGATTCTGGGTATTTTAATGTTTCTGATGTAACTAATCAGACAAGTAAGCGTAACAATGATGAGGATGCTTATAGATTAAAGAACTTTGAGGGTATTAGCAATGATCATGAATTTAAGAAGTTTTTGGATTGTTTTCGAGAAGAAGAGACTTCATATCTGCTTGAGATCAATAAGACGGACACCCAACCAATATGTATAAGATATGGAGTAGCTAATGGAGGATATGACAAACGTATTTTTAGAGTAAGCGGACTAGAGCATTGAAAAATACAAAGTCTAAGGTGATTTCCAAAGCTTCTAAGAGTTTAAATGGTAGAAGAGATTGGAACATTGTTACAGTAGGTGGAACTAAAGATACAAAGAATGACGTTCTTCAATGTAGAAAGAAGATTCAAAAGACTAAGAAAAATGGTGAGTCATGTCCAAACAAGTAGAAAGAAGGAAGAAGAGGGGTTTAAGCGTGCATATGTAAAGAAAACACTGATTACTGCAAGTAAGGAGAGTGTAACGTCAAGGTCTGAAACTAAAACCCATGTCAAAGGAAATTCAAAACACAATGTTGAAGCTTACAAGGAGGTTTTGGAGAGCCAAATGATAGTTGATGAGCGTTATAGATCTTATCTAACATGGCTGGTAAATACCGAGAAAAATCCAAGAGTTAATTCTGCAAAAGAGCTAGAAGTGAACATTTTATCATTAAAATCGGGATAAAACAGAACTTAAATATTTACACCTTAAAAGTGATTTTTTTTCTAAACTATACCTAAATCAAAAGAAAGAAAAAACTATACCTAAATCGATGAAATCAATATATACATAGGGGAACATGTACACAAATAAATACAATTAACGAAAATTAAAATATTTAATTTATTAATACTATTTAGTTTCTTAATAAGGGTAAAAATCCTAGAAAATCTAAGTATTTTGGAGATAAGATATTTACTATTTAAAAGGTCTCATGTAATGAAATAAAAATATGGTATAAATAAATGGTTAGATTAAACAACCCGTACAATTTATAAAAATACTCAATATTATAAAAACCCTAGCCTGCATTCTCTCTCTATCTTCACTTCTTCCTCTCTCCAAGTAACAATAAAAGTGTTATTTTCGTGAGTATTTACACAAAAATCTTCTCCTTTAATTTATTGTCTCTAATGTCCACAATATTCTAATTCCTCCTCAAATTCTAGAAACCAATCGGTTTTGTTTCATGATTGATATTTTTTGTTAAATTTTTGTTTCATTTTGTTTCATAATTGTTTGTAATTGTTTTGCCGATTAAGGTTATGGGTTTGTTTTATATAATATAGTTATGAGTTTTCCATTTTCCGACTCTCTCTCCAAAGTCCAAGGACAAGTGAAGGTTCATCATCAACACGTTGAGTTATTGTTTTGCTCCAATATAATTGATTCACAAAGTAATTTTAGAGTTTTAGGATCAATATCTTTATAATTTTTTTTATTTTATTATGTAATTTATACACTAAGTTAATGTTTTATGAATCGGAATTCGATAAGAAAAGATATGAGGAGTATATATTCAGGAGTATCTCTTATGTTGGTTTTGTTACTACTGTTATTCACAATTTTCTTTTGATGTACTTTTTATTTATTTTGGTCATGTGTAAGACATTATCGAGTTTTGGCGTTTTTGAATTTTATTGATTTTGGATACTACAAATACTTACCCTTATTGATATTGCAACATGAAAACGACAATGATTAAATAGATGATACTGTTCTGTGTTACATCAATAAATGAAAGAAAAAAAAATTTAGTAAGAGGTTAATCTATACCATTAAAATGAATCAAAATTTCATTCATTTTAAAGAAATTTACCCCGCATGATATATGCGGGTCAATCTCTATTATATTATTTGAGAAGTACAAAAGTCAAAATATCCTTAGAATTGAACTTATTTACTTTACAATACCACTACAAAATAGAATAAACTTTTTTTAGTTTAAAAGATACATTAGGGTAAATTTGTCAAAATTTAATGAATTTATTAAATTGACTCATTAATATATTAGATCTTACTCATTAATTATAAAAAGTTAAACATGGAAATTAATACAATCATTTTATTCTCATTAATTATCGAAATTAAAAAATTATACAAAACTAGGATTTTACCCGCATTATATGCAGGATAAAAAAATTCCTCAAAATCGAATGAATTTGAATTCATGGATGAAACATGATACGATGTCGTTTAGTAGCTCAAGGTCGACGTCTATGGTTATATTAATGGTGAAATACAGATGATAGAGAGAATTATGAAAGTGATTTGTTGATGTTTTATTATCATCATTAGGACCGATCTACACATAATCAGAACGAAATTATTCTCAAATAACCTCAACCGAATCTTATCCAAAAATTAATAAAATCCGAACAAATCTATTTTTTTTTAAATTTTATTTGGGATTCATTTTTAACACAAACATAACCCGAATAAATAGAATTTATTCGATTATATTTAAAATAAAAATAAGATTATTATTAATTTTCTGTATAAAAAATAACATATGAGTAAATTGAATTTTATTTTACAAATTTCATGCTACAATTATATGATTTAGTTGCAAAAGATAACTCCATGCTACAATTTTATTTCCGACCCAAACCGGTAAAACTTTAGGAACTGAATGATTTAATTTTTTTTAAACCCGAAAAACCCAAAACTCGTAAAATCCAAACTAAATCAAATTAAATTTAAAACCCAGATGGTTTTTGTTTTTGAAAATCCGAATGGTTTTCCTTTTTGAAAACCCGAATGGTTTTCCTTTTTGATAACCCGAACCCAATTACCTGATCAACCCGTCTTTTTATTTAAAAAAAATATGTAATTGATTTTTTTTTAAATTTATTAGACTATATAAAACATAAAAAAAAATTATTTATTTTATACATACTTAAATATATGAAATCGTTTTACATAATTATTTACAAAAATACTTACATAGATATATGAAATCATAAAATTTTCTATCGTGATTTTTTTTAATATAGTCACGAAGATTAACATATTAAAACAACTAATTTATCACCAATTTCTTTTACACTCTCATTTGGTATAAAAAAAGTGAAGATAATTTATTAGTAGGAGAGAGTTTTGTAATTTGTAATATAAAATGAGTTAGATTCTGTTATTATAGTTTTTTAAATTTAAATTCCAAAATTGATAGCTACAAATATATGTACCATATTGTGTCTAAATAATCATTTCATTTCTTATATTTTATAATTATTTTAACACGCACGTGAAATATTTATTGAATTTTGTACGAAATTCTCTCAACGTGCGCGTGAATTGTTTGTTGAATTTTCTACATACTATTTTACGTAAATAGAATATTTGAACCTGTACAAGCGTACTTCACATTAATTTATGTAATTTACTGTAAAATTTCTGTAATAATTAGTTTTTTTACGAAATTAATTCAAATATGGTTAATTCAACAATTTCGAATAGAATTAATAGTATTAACTATACCATATAAGAATACAAGTTTTATTTGAACACACGCACTTGAGACGTTTGCTGAATTTTGTGCATACTATTTTATGTAAATAGAATATTTCAGATCGTACGAGCATACTTCACATAAATTTATGTAATTTACAGTAAAATTTCCGTAAGAATTATATTTTTACGAAGTTAATTCAAATATGGTTAATTAAATTTTTTTGAAAAGAATGAATAGTATTAGCTATAACATATAGGGATACAAGTTTTATTTTACACGCACACATGGAACGTTTGTTGAATTATGAAAGTGATTTGTTGATGTTTCATCATCATCATTAGGACTCAACATTTTATCTGATCTGCACATAATCAGAACGAAATTATTCTCAAATAACCTCAACCGAATCTTATCCAAAATTAATAAAATCCGAACAAATCTATTTTTTTGAATTTTGTGGGATTTGTTTTTAACACAAACATAACCCGAATAAATATAATTTATTTGATTATATTTAAAATAAAAATAAGATTATTATTAATTTTCTGTATAAAAAATAACATATGAGTAAATTGAATTTTATTTTAACAATTTCATGCTACAATTGTATGATTCAGTTGCAAAAGATAACTCCATGCTACAATTTTATTTCCGACTCAAACCGGTCAAACTTTAGGGACTGAATGATTTAACTTTTTTAAACCCGAAAAACCCAAAACTCGTAAAATCCAAACTAAATCAAATTAAATTTAAAACCCGGATGGTTTTTGTTTTTGAAAATCCGACTGGTTTTCCTTTTTGAAAATCCGAATGGTTTTCCTTTTTGTAAACCCGAATGGTTTTCCTTTTTGAAAATCCAAACCCAATTACCTCATCAACCCGTCTTTTTATTTAAAAAAAATATGTAATTGATTTTTTTAAAAATTTATTAGACTATATAACCATAAAAAAATTATTTATTTTATACATACACATAAATATATGAAAACGTTTTACATAATTAGTTACAAAAATACTTACATAAATATATGAAATCATAAAATTTTCTATCGTGATTTTTCTATTTTTTTAATATAGTCACGAAGATTAACATATTAAAACAACTAATTTATCACCAATTTCTTTTACACTCTCATTTGGTATAAAAAAAAGTGAAGATAATTTATTAGTAGGACAGAGTTTTGTAATTTGTAATATAAAATGAGTTAGATTCTATTTATTATAGTTTTTTAAATTTAAATTCTAAATTAATACCTAAAAATATATTTACCGTATTGTGTCAAAATAATCATTTCATTTCTCATACGCACTTGAGACGTTTGCTGAATTTTGTACATACTATTTTATGTAAATAGCATATTTCAGATCGTACGAGCATACTTCACATAAATTTATGTAATTGACAGTAAAATTTCCGTAAGAATTAGATTTTTACGAACTTAATTCAAATATGGTTAATTAATTTTTTTTTTGAAAATAATGAATAGTATTAGCTATACCATATAGGGATACAAGTTTTATTGTAACACGCACACATGACACATAGAATAGTATTTCAACATACTATTTTATGTAAATAGAATATTTTAGACCGTGCGTTTGTACTTCGCATTAATTTATCTAATTATAGTGAAATTTTTGTAGGAATTAGTTTTTTACGAAATCAAATCAAATATGGTTAATTCAACAATTTTGAAAAGAATTAATCGTATTAGCTATACTAAATAGGAATACAAGTTTTATTTTAACACGCATACATGGGATGTTTGTTGAATTTTGTACATATTATTTTATGTAAATAGAATGTTTCAGACTGCACAAACGTACTTCACATCAATTTATGTAATTTTGGATAAAACTTTGGTAAGAATTGAAAATTAGTTCAAATATAGTTAATTCAACAAATTCGAAAAGAATTAATAGTATTAGCTATACTATTACTACTAACACGCGCACATGAGATGTTTGTTGATTTTTGTACATATTATTTGATGTAAATAGAATATTTGAGACCGTACAAGCGCAATTCACATTAATTTATATAATTCACAGTAAAATTTTTGTAAGAATTATTGTTTTACAAAATTAATTGAAATATGGTTAATTAATTCAACAAATTTGAAAAGAATTAATAGTATTGGCTATTTCATATAGGAATACAAGTTTTATTTTAAGACGCGCATGAAAGATTTTCTTCAATTTTGAACGAGAGTCTCACTAACGCGCATGGAACGTTTGTTGAATTTTATATATACTATTTTACGTAAATAGAATATTTCAGACCGTACGAGCGTACCACACTAATTATGTAATTTACAGTAATATTTCCGTAAAAGCTAGTTAGAAATTCAGTCTAAATATTGCAAAAATTAAAAATATAATAATTTAAAAACATCCCAAATGCAAATAAACAAAATTACCCAAATAATAAATTTTAACAGAAAACACAAATAAATTATGATAATCAAAATAGATAAAAGAAGAATATGAAACAACATAACTTGTTCCCATTATTCAACCAAACCGATATTAATCCATAAATGTCTTGAAAGAAAATAAAAACAAACGAAACAGCGTCATATATGATCAATATATCATCATCAATATCATCATGATCATCCTCATAATCATATATAATATTAATTCTCCATATCCTTTGGAAGCATCAACTTCTCTTGATGAGCAACTTCAACCTTGTTTTTGAATTCAATAAGATCCTGAAGGCTTAAAGAATCAATCCCCTTCACATTATACCCATTTGCTACATTCTCTTCATGTATTTTTTTCAAACCCTATATTTAAACCAAACCCCCAATTTTTCAATTTATACTAAACAAAAAAAAATAATTTTTTAAAAAATATTTACCTTACAAATCACTTCTTTTTTATCCATCTCAGCCATAAGATGATCAAGTTCATCTTGTAACTCAACAACAATAGTTTTCTTAGCCTCTCTTTTAGCAGAAAGACCCGATGACGTTTGATTTCCGGCTAAAAAAAGCTCGGCACCATCGAAAAAAGTTGGATTACCGTACACATAAGGTCGACCAGTAGGAGAAAAGATCAAAACCCCAATATCTGCACCACTTAGATTCACCAATGCATCGGCTTTGTTGAAAATACCAGATCGGCGCTTCGAAAATGTAACTTGTCTATTATTAGGATTCTCAATATACTTCATATCAATCTTTTGACGACCCATTTTGATCTTGTTTTTGATAGCTCAATATCAAAAACAAAACAAAAAAGTTAGAGAGGAGAATGGGGTAAGTAAGAAAAATTATTTATTTGTTGCTTGTGAAAACAAATTGAATTACTAAAATAGGAAAAAAACAATTAAACTTTTAATATAATAATTTAGTAACTGATTTTTCTTTTTTGAGTTTGTATTATTATATAACTAATAAGGGAACTTTTCTTAAAATATTTAAAATCATTTGGCTCATTTTAGAATTTATGTATATAGATACAAACAAAAATGCAAACACAAAAACGAACATAAATGGAAATGAAATATAGTAAATAATGTATATTCATTTTTGTAGTATTTTTTCCTAAAAAATTCAATGATTATAATTTTTTTTTATATTTTCTCTAAGTAATACCAAAAATGTCTCTAGTGGTTAGAAAAAAAAAATCTTTGTGGTAAACTATGAATAGGAGGTATAAGACTAATCGTTAGATTTCACACTTTCACTACAGATCATTAATAACATTTTTCTATTCAAAATTATAATTATGGAATTCTAATGAAAATATTTAACCCAATAATAATATAATATTTATTATATAATTAAAAGAGTAAATAGGTCACCAGTTCGAGGGCCGCTGGGTAGGGTGTGGGAGTAGGGAAAAAACAATTAAAAATCCTGAACCCCATCCTCGATGGGGATCGATCCGTCCACCTCTAAGTGTTCAGGATCTGATCAGCTCAAGTCGTAGCCAGTCCAGCTACCGCGAAAAAAGGAAAAGAAGAAACAAAAAAGATTATGTTAATTAATTTATATATGTTTTTTCCTGATTTATTAGTTTATATATTACTCACAATATAATATGTGATTAATTATATAAAAAGTATTAAACTCTATTTTTTTTTAAGATTTCAATTCACCTATTGCTAATGAGGATTTGAAGAAACTTCTATAACAATATAGATAAATTTAGTTACATTCAAACAAGCAAATGACAGTTGGTCGAGTGGTCTAAAGCACCAGATTTAGGATCTGGTCCACAGCTGTCATTTATTTTTTGTTTATTTTTTTCATATTCTAAAATCATGACTCTCAAATAAAATATGTTGTTTACAAATATATTTAAATTGTTTTGTTCTTATATATGTTATTTACAAAAAGTAGCTTTTCTTAATAGTTGAAACTTGAAAGATTAGTCAATGTCAAGCAGGACCAGCCTACGACCGAATCGAAGTAAGCGATGGTTTAGGATCCACAAATTTTTGTTTGAGTTTTTGTTAATAATAAGTGAATTATAAAAAAGTTTAAATAGGTTTTTTTTATTTCAACTACACGACTCTTTCTATTCTTTTTGCTACTTTCTAGAAGTTTTGAGGTTCATGCTTTAGAGAATCTGAATAATGGGGTTTTTATAACGAAAAAAGGCTTTTTTTGTAACTAAAAAAGTTTTTTATTTTATTTTCGTTTCGGGACTCCAATAACCACGGATGGGCCCTAATGTCAAGTAAGCATAGAATCCGGATAAATATCGTTAAAATCAAACCATTTATATACGAGAACGAGACCATATTATTATTGTTTGAGAAATTATCCAAAATAAACTTTTGGAACAAATGATATTGTAAAATACACTAATGTTAAATTTTTTTTAATTATACACTTAATTATGGATGGTAAGACAAATATATCCTTTTAATTATAAGGTAAGTATATTAAAACATCTTTGATGAATTAATTATTAGGTAAGTATATTAAAACACACTTAAGATAAATTTAGGGTTTAAGGTTTAGGTTTAGGGTGTAGGGTTTAGGCTTTAGGGTTTAAGGTTTAGTTTATGATTTAGGATTTAGGGATTAGGGTTTACAATTTAGGGATTAGGATTAGGGTTTAGGGTTTATGGTTTAGGGTTTAGGGTTTATGGTTTAGGGTTTAGGCTTTAGGGTTTAGTGTTTAGGATTTAGGGTTTAGGGGAAATTGAAAACAATCTAGCTGATTTATATATCCTTAATTAAAATATTATTAATTATGATATCGTTAATTACATGTAATTAATAGTATATTGATGTATATAAGGAATAATGATATATTTGTTATAATTAATGTTATATTTTATGTAATTAATGATATATTGATTCTAAATTGTAATAAGGGTAAATGTGTACTTACAACTTATTTTAAGTGTATTTGTAATGAATGCCAACTTTTTAGTTTAAAAACACCAAAGCACTCTCCAAAAGTGTATTTTAATAATTGTCCCTTATTGTTTTCAATTAACTTTCAACTCTTTAATTTTTATAATTTGCTCAGTAACACATCATTGACCTATAAATGGAAGACTTAATAATTTACGCACATTACTTATATTCAATAAATAAATGACACTATACAATTTTTATTAAAATTTTAAAGCCATAAATAATTTATTCTTTGACTTATATTTTTATTAAAAAAATTTTACTTTGAATCTCATTAAGACAGCAAATGAGTTTTAATTCCAAGTCAGAACTCACAAGACTTTAATCAATTACATTAAATTTATAAGGACTTTTAAAACAAAAAAAATATTTCTCCATAAAATGGCAAACAAAGAGAGATCTATAATAATTGTTTATAATTAGTACACTATAAAGAAGCAGACGAATTCCAAGGGCCCTAATCCTCAGATTTTCTTCGGAATAAAGCTTTTCCGAGGAATCTCCGACGAGAACGGTCCTCGATTCCATTTGGTCGGAAAAAAAATATTCTCGGAATGGCGTCGGAAATTCTGAGGAATTCCAATGACGAAATTTCCGACGACATTCCGAGGACAAAAGCCTTCGGAAATCATTTATCGGAAACTCCTCAGAACAAGATTCCGAGGGATACCTAGTTGTCAGAAACAATTTCAGACGAAATTGGTGTTCCTCGGAAATTTCCTACGGCGACATTTCCTCGGAAATTTNTCTGACGGCCAGTAATCCTCGGAAATTTCTGAGGAAACTTGTGTCCGTCGGAAATTTCGATTTTTGATTTTTTTTTTAAATAATTATAATTTTTTAATTTTTTTTAAATCCAAAATATTAATAAAAATTCAATTGAAAATTAAATTGAAAATTAAATTTAAAATTAAATTGAAAATATAATAAAAAAAGTTTAAAATATTCAACAAAAAAACTACGGAAAGAAAAAAAAGTACTAAAATGAAAGAAAAAAAAACTAAAACGAGGGCCGAAAGGTCGGAAAGATTTCCGACATCTTCTGCATCATCGCCCGGTTGAGCCTCTCCATCTCAGCAAGTCTGGCTTTATGGGCCTCCATCGTGGCACGTAGTGTGGAGTTATGCTCGTTCAGAGCCTCAATCTGCGCATCCTTGTTCCTCAATTCCGCTAAAAGGGCGGGATTGGTTGGTGTCGGGGATTGAGAAGAAGCAGAGGCAACCCGACGACCCAACCCGACCAGACAACCCTTCTTCTTTGGAACAACCTGAAAAAAAATTTCAAAGTGTTAATAAAATTAAAAATAAAATTATAATCTATAAAGTGAAAGTTATGAATATTACCTCTATCACGAGTTCGTTGATTCGCGCGGTGCTCAAGGCCTGAGAAGCCAAAGAACCATCATCTTGACAAATGGAAGCTGGGAAGCACGTTCCAGGTCAACTTGGGTGCTGACAAGGTCGATGACGTTCTTCATAAGACCGTCCTGGATCTCACATGTCTGCTTGTTGGTGTAGATGTCTCTCATGAGATCCAAATCACTAATGGGATTACCATCATTCGCCTCAATATACAATAGAAAATTAATTAATTAGTAAGTAAAGAGTTAATGAAAAATACAAATATAGAATAAAAACTTACCAGCTGATCCTCGTGAGTCGAAATGCTGGTGGCACCCAAGTTGTGTGTAGATACCTACACCACCACGCTGGCTGAGTAATGGTCTCTCGCTTCATCCAATGTTGGTGCAACTCAGCCCATGTCGTCTCGTTGATACTCTTCGGCCTCTTTCCAGCCCTCCACTTCTTCTTCTACTCATAAATCTGTTTCCCATAAGCCTCCTTGACCTTCGCATCGAACTCCTTCTTCACTAATGACGTCAAGGCGGGATCCCAAGTGAACTCTTGCTGTAAAAAAAACATAATTAGTAAACGAAGTTAAAAGGAAAAAAATCCAAATCCTAATTAATTAAAATAATACCGCAAACTTACGAAACCACAAATCCTTCTCGGGTTGAGGCATCAAGGAGTGGGTCTCATACCACCTCTTCGGCATCTGATACATCATCTGGTTGATGGACTTGTTGATTCCATTGTTCGACTCATTGAACCTACAAATAAAGCAAGAAAGAATTTGTTAGAACACATAATTGAAAATAAAAAATTAAAAATATAGAACGTAATTAACAAAAAACTTACCAAGTAGTCTGACTGCCTCGGAAAGGATGCACATCAAGTCGAGGGAGATCCTCGCGGCCTCGCTGTTGAACCAATTGTTCAACAGCTAGAATATTCGTCAGCTGATGATCAGGAGCATAGTTCTCCTCGTGAGAAGAAGTCTTAGCATGGCCTCCATCTGGCCCGAGCCTCGACCCCCCGAGGGACAACGTAGTCAGTCGTGTTCTCCGACCTAAAATCACTAAAAACATATTTAAAAATTTAAACTTTTTAAAAACAATTTTAAAAATTTTAAAAACGATTTTAAAAACTTTAAAAACTTTAAAATTTTTTAACTTTTTCAAAACTTTAAACTTTTTAAACTTGTAAACTTTAAAATTATAAAATCGATTTTAAAATTTGAAAAATTAATTTCCAACAAAATTAAATCCTATTTTTAACTTAAAAAAATTCCTAAACCGATTTAAAAAATTCCTAACCCAATTTTAAAAATTCCTAAACCGATTTTGAAAATTCTCGAAATCCTAAATTGATTTTAAAAATTCTTAAACCAATTTTAAAAATTCCCGAAATCCTAAGACAAATCCAAATCCTAAATTGTAACACAAATCCTAAATTCTACCACAAATCCTAAATTCGAACACAAATCCTAAATTCTAACACAAATCCTAAATTCTAACACAAATCCAAATCCTAAATTCTAACACAAACTACAAATCCAAATTCAAATCATAATCCCAATTCTAACACAAATCCAAAATCCAAATCCTAATCCCAATCTAAATACATATGTTCCTCGGAAATTTCGAGGAATTTCCGAGGTTTTTAAATACCATTTGCATGCTTTACATCTGGACGAAAATATATTTAAATAGTTCCTCGGAAATTCCTCGAAAATTTCCGAGGAATTTCCGAGGAAATATGCATTTGACGGTTTAAAAATGCATTTTCGGTTCTTTTCAAATATAGAACAAAACATTGCTCATTTATATANATTCTAACACAAATCCTAAATTCTAACACAAATCCAAATCCTAAATTCTAACACAAACTACAAATCCAAATTCAAATCATAATCCCAATTCTAACACAAATCCAAAATCCAAATCCTAATCCCAATCTAAATACATATGTTCCTCGGAAATTTCGAGGAATTTCCGAGGTTTTTAAATACCATTTGCATGCTTTACATCTGGACGAAAATATATTTAAATAGTTCCTCGGAAATTCCTCGAAAATTTCCGAGGAATTTCCGAGGAAATATGCATTTGACGGTTTAAAAATGCATTTTCGGTTCTTTTCAAATATAGAACAAAACATTGCTCATTTATATAAGGTAAATGTTTAAAAATTGTTGAAAAACTTGAAATAACAAAAAAATCATAATTGTAAGATAGAGTTTAGAAATATGTTCCTTTAAGTATATGAATGTTTATGTAATATCTTTGTAATCATTGAACATTTCATGATCGTAAGATCGAATCACGAAAATTATTGAACATATTTGTGAATTTTCATTGTGCACTTACTTTTAGAAGTTTTAAAATGCCAACTAATTGTTTAACACCTAAATTTGTAACCCTAAACCCTAAAACACATATAGTCCTCGGAATTTCCTCGGTATTTTCCGAGGAATGTGGGCGGTTCCTTGCAAATTCCTCGGAAATTTCCAAAGAAATTCCAAGGAATTTTTAAACCCCATACAACGGTTTGGGGGTTAGATGTTTCCTCGGAAATTCCTCGAAACTTTTCGAAGAACTTCCGAGGAAAGATTAAACCCTATACAACGGTTTGGGGGTTAGCTATTTCCTCGGATATTTCCGAGGAATTTTCGAGGACTTATTAAATCCTATAAATTTCCGAACATTTTAACCAAATTTTTATAAAAGGTTTTTCACATATACATTTTAAACAAAATTAACAAAGTTTTTGACATTGATTAAGCCAAACATAACATTTGGAACGTTAATTGTGGCCTCATTAAAAACCTAACTTGGAAAACCCAGTGGGACAAAACCAAGTTAGGGAAAAAGAGCACCAACAAGATCCTTTACAAAATCAAAATTACATATATATACTACATATGTCAACTGGATCAGATTTAGAAGAATCATCATCATCCGAACAACGCCCATCGGATTCTTCGTCGAACTCTCCAACTACAGCCTTTGCTTGGGAGTGGACAATTGCATTGTCTCCAAACGCGTTTAAGTCGACCACGAGTTGAACATCTCTTGCATCTTCTGTTGGACTCAAGTTCATGCTAGTGTTGGGTTGCATTGGGTCATGATCTGAACTCCCATGTACAGTGATCCAAGGATCGTCTCGATATGTTATCCGAGGATAACGAATGTAGGAAACCTGAAAATATAATTTTAAACAATTTATCAATTCGTTAGCGTATTCAAAACCGGGGAAACAAGAATGAGTACATATATTAACATACCTGATCAGCTTGGGCAACAATCATACCATACCCGGATACTGGATTTCTAAAATTTCTTTGATGTTTCCGTAGTACACATCATCACCGCATGAAGATGATACACCAACATCATAAGTCGTCCTTGAACGCCCTTTCCGTTCGATTACGAACGCATATCCTCGACTACAATATCTTCGATATGACTTGGCCACTTGTTTTGGTCGAACCACAATCTCCCGTAACCAATCGGGAAACACTTTGCCTCTGTCCAAACCTCCATATACTTATAAATTAAAACAACAATGTTAGTCTTATGCATATATAAGCTCAAAAAAATTTGATTGATACACTCACATATTCTGAAAGCCATCGAGTAAAATTCTCCCGTTTTAGTTGTTCAAGCTGATCTTTTGATATGTCCCCGTAATCATACCGCATCGCTTCCATATAAATCCTATCAATATAATGTTAGTTTCAAATCAAGATATCACATACAAAGTAAGTATTAAATATAATTAATATATACCTCTCATATTGGAGAATTTCTTCGTACTTGGTGAGCATGTACATTTGCAGATGAGTCAGCTCATGTTCAGTATGTGTTTGCTTTGTAGTTTTTCCACTAAGACGTCCTACATCTGTGAAAATGTTGGGGACAGTAACATAATATATTGTCCGTTGTCCTCTGTCATCATGCCGAGACGGTCTTCGACTTTTGGTATGCACTTGTGCTGGAAAGTAGTACTCGGCAAAATGTGAAGTTTCTTCGTTCATGCTTTGAGCGATAATTAACCTTTCCACTCTGCTTAGATTCTTTACCTTCTTCTTCAGATGATACATAAACCGCTGAAAAACATACATCCATCTATACTGCACAGGACCACCGAGTTCCAATTCCCTAGCGAGATGAATACGAAGATGTTCCATTACATCAAAAAACGATGGAGGAGAGATCTTCTCAAGGTTGTAGAGGACCACATGTATCTTAACCTTCAAATTTTGAATATCTTCTTCAGTTAGTGATCTTGAACATAAATCTCAGAAGAAAGCACTAATCCCTGTAATTGCTTTATGAACATTTGTTGGCAATAGTTCAGAAAAAGCAAACGGAAGCAGCCGCTGCATCATGACATGACAATCGTGACTCTTCATGCCAATAAACTTTCCTTCATTTTTGTCGACACAGTTAAGCAAATTAGATGCATAACAATCTGGAAATTTAATATTCGTGATCCAATCTAAGAACTCTTCTTTTCCCCCGGTGCATCCAATCGATATATGGGAAAAGAGCTCTACCCTCCTCATCAACATAAAGTTCTGGACGCACACAAATATCAACTAAATCCAGTCTTAACTTCAAATTATCCTTTGTTTTATCCGGGATGTTAAGGATCGTGTTCATTAAATTGTCGAAAAAGTTCTTCTCGATATGCATGACATCTAAATTATGCCGCAACAAATGATCCTTCCACTATGGCAGATCCCAAAAAATACTCTTTTTGTGCCAATTGTGTAGTTCTCCAACAACGTCGATGCGATATTGTTCGTGTCCGCCTTCATCTGCCGTCCTAGGAGCACTAAAATCTCTTAACTGTTTCCAGAAATCTTCCCCCACTAACTTTTGCAGGTGGACTGTCAAACACCTTCTTGTTCTTCCTAAACAGAGTCCTACTCTTACGATAGATAAGATGGTAGAAATCTTCTGTGATAGTCGAACCAACACGTTTTCCTTCTGTGTTTTAGTTGGAAAGCATATGTGTTATCTTTGGCAATATGGACATGATAACCTTCCATGCGTTGTCCATCCATATAACATGTCATATGCTGGAAAATCACTTATTGTCCACATTAGTGATGCTCGCATCGCAAAATTATCTATACGGGAAACATCATATGTAGGAGCGCCATATGTCCAAAGATGTTACAACTCATATATCAACGGCTGAAGAAACACATCAAGTGATCTCTTAGGATGGTCTGGTCCGGGGACGAGAATGGAGGAAACAAAAACTCTTGTCGCATGCACAGATTAGGCGGCAAGTTGTAAGGTGTGAGAGTGACCAGCCATAGAGAATATTGTCTTCCATGCTTCCCAAAAGGGTTGAAGCCATCATTACATAATCCAAGGTAGACATTTCTTCTTTCATACGCTAATTGTGGATATGTTGGCTGGAAATGCTTCCAAGCCTTAGCATCTGAAGGATGTATAATCTCACCATCTCTTGAATGCTCTCCATGCCATCTCATTGCTTCGGCTGTGCGTTCGGACTGATACAACCTCTTCAATCTTTCTGTCAAAGGCATATACCTCATTCTTTTGTAGGGCACCGAAACTCTTCCACTCGTATCCTGATAACGAGGTTTCTCAGAAAATTTTCAACTAACCCGGTTCTCATCTTCTCTCCAGTGTATCATGCAGTTGTCGATGCATACATCTATCACCTGATATGGTAAACCAAGACCAGCTACGAGCTTCTGAATTTCGTAGTATGAACCCGGTGCAAGATTATCCTCAGGTAGAATATCTTTCACAAAATCAGCAATCACATCCACACATTCTTTAGATAAATTATAAT
>KE152176.1:0-12344 GCA_000411095.1 Aethionema arabicum | reverse complement strand
AATTTTAAAGTTTATCATACCCCGTAGCAAACGCATAGTACCATCTACTTGTGTGATCAGTTTTCCAACCGCAAACGCCCACAACCGTAAACACAAGCGGAAAGGAGCTTTTGGTTTTCAGCAATTCAGAGCGATTCAGAACGGTACACAACGGTTGGGGTGATTGGTATCAACCGCCGAAAACCGCTATGAACCGCAAACGCAGCCGCAGCGGCTCGTGGCGGGTAAACCAATCAACACCTTAGAATCGATTGGGAAAATAACGTTTTGTATAGTTTTGCTGAATAAGTAGAAAAACTCTTCGCTTCTTAGTATAGTTCGTATTATTTTTGTATTATATATAATTTAAAATTAAAAAATTCGTTGGAGTTCATCCGAATTGTAGAACAATTATTTTCTTGTAGCCTTTAAACCATAAGACCATGGTTTCCAATGCTATAATATTCAGTCCGATCTCCGAGCATGTGGCTTTATTGTCTAATAACAAAGTAAATTCAAGGAAAACATATAGTTATATCATTATTATGTTATAAAAGTAGTGCAATTAATACTTCTTTAATCATATATAATTTGAAAATTATTAGTTTTAAAAACTCTTTAAAATAATTGATATACTAATTTGTGTCTAGTAAATACATAAAACCGTAAATAATGAGATATGACTATCTTAACTGAATATCTTAATAAGTAGTATTTTTTAACACCACAAACAAGCGATATGTTTCTTACACTACAAAAACACTAAGATCAATTTTTGTTCTACGTTATAATCAAAATTGAACCATTTCAGATTCAAAGAGATGATTGATCCACAACATATTACTTGCTTACCTGAAAATATATAAGATTCTGATCAAGTAGCTAACAACTATCAGTTCAACTTCAACTCCTTGGGTATCTTTGGACTTCCTGCAAACATAAATATCTAAAGCAATTTTATATTCATATATTCACATTCCATGCATTCACAAGGTAAGAACAACAAGAGGTGATTTTAAGTGTTATTATAGAGGCTTATATTACTATCAATATATATTCTGCTCACCAGGTCCATGTGTAGTTTCAGTCTCATTCACTACCCTTTTACCTTCTCGTACCTGTCTGCGCTTTTCGGTAACTACTTGTTCCTGTTGAAACAAAAAAATCAAGTAAAGATCATAATCGTATTCGTTGCATTTTGAATTCTTGGACCAATTCATGCTTACCATAGCAGTAATGGTAGGTTGAATTGTATCTGCAGCTTTCGGTACATCCTCTCCACTTCCCGCATTGTTACGATTGTTTTCTTGTTTTTCATTCTCTGTTTAACATAAGATATTATAAATGAATTGAAACACAACGAAATCAATTTATTACATAATAATAATTATAATAATAGAATAATGGTCTACTACCTTTTGTTTCATAGGCAGCATTGGCATCAACCTGTCCATTAACATCTTCAAAGGATTTCTTCTTGTGGCTTTTCGTTGCATCCGAATGTTTCAGTTTTCGTTTCTTTGTTTTGCTTTTGACTACTTTAGCTTTTGGAGCTTCTTCAACGATCGAGCAGTCTTCGGTCTCCTTAATAAAATCCGCACTCATAAACCATTCCTTGTTTTTGACATGATAAAAGATATTGAACATAAGCATTGAATCTGCTAACGTGAAAAATGAACGTCGCAGTTTAACCTACATCCATCAATTTAAGTATTTAATATAAGTTATTACTCTTTCATTGTTGTATAAAAAATGTATGAGCAAACTTAGACTTGTATACCTTTAAACTCGAAATTTGTACGTTTCCATGCTCTGGAAAATGACGTTCATACGCTATACGCAATTTCTCTGTATACAAACCATGAAAATTTAATAAAATTACCAAAACAGTATCTTATTAATGCCTTCAAATATATTTAATTTTTTTTCCAAACTAACTCAAAAGACACAAATGTTGAGAATTACCTTTCACATCAAAAACGCTATCATAAGCATGAACGACCATGGCAACATAAGTGCCCAAGCTAGTATCTATATGAACCAAGTGTTTACCTGATGGCAAGGCAAGAGAAACATAAGCTCCACCGTAATTTGTTATTATACTCTTAACATCTATTACTAAAAAAACTAAAAATTCAATATCTTTTACCTGCATTTCTTTGTTGTTCCTCTAAATAGAGCTTCGATCCAAACCGTAATAGCGTCCATGAATCGCTCACAAACCGCCCAAGCTGGTCACCACCACCAACTCCCGTTTAGTCCGCGCAATGACAAGCTACTCGGTGACTAAGACTGCGAGTGACTCGCCTTGACTAAGATCTTCCATCAGTTGACCGCGTGACCCTTTCCTTGGAGCCAAGTAACCACACCTCGGTTACCTCTGGTTGAAGCTACATCTCTTTATATACACACTCAACCCTTTGCTCCTCTTATCAAATCGCTTATCTAGCGCATTGAACCTCCTTTCGGGCTTCTCTTCATTAACCTTCTGGTTTTCGATTATAGTTCCCATCATCTTCTTCATCTCGTCTAGAACATCTTGCGGATATGGCTGAAGCGTAACAAACATCTCGCTGTCTGTCTGCCATCAATCCTGCTTTGGCCTGTTCTTCTCTCTCGTATTTGTTTGCATAATGGAAGGCTCATGACGCTCTTCTTCGTTTCCCATGATCATTCTTTCGATCAAGTCTAATTGCTCTGAGATAGTCTGAGAATCTACGAAGCAGATACTGCGTTGGGGTTGTTCATCTGAATCAGAATTTGCCAAGCTCTCGGCAAGGTTGTTGATAAGCTGCTTGTCTTCCAACTCTGTATGTGTCATGAAGTTTCCTTTGCCAGCTGCATCTAATGCGATTTTGTACCCCTCATGAACTCCTTCATAGAAAATTGCCAAAATTTGGAGTGATGAAAATCCGTGATGAGGGCAGCCTCGCCCTAAGGTTTGAAGTCGTTCCCATGCCTCGGTAAATGTATCTTGTGATGTTTGCTTGAAACTCAGTATAATCTTTTTCAGCTCTGCTGTCTTGGAACACGAGAAAAAGTGGTTTAGGAAAACCTTCTGAACTTGCACCCATCTATCTAAACTTTGTGGAAGTAATGATGCAAACCATTGCTTAACTCTTCCTGCCAATGCAAATTCGAAGAGCTTGCATGAAATATAGTTTTCACCTACTCCATTGATCTTCACAATTTCGCTCAATTTCTCAAGTCTCCTCATATGCTGGAAAGGGTTCTTGGATAGCAGACTTTCGAAAGGCTTTGCTTCCGCTTGTGCGATTAAATGCGACTTGAGCTCGAAATATTGATTGGGGATTTGAGGTAGGATGATTGGCGAGCCACCCCTATAGTAAGGGTGTAAATCGTTTACCTCTCCTATTATAGGTCCATGGAAGAGTCGCGACTGTTGCTGCTGTAGTTGAGCTAATTCTTCCTCTAGCGTATCGACCTTCACTCGGAGTGAAATCTTCGGTGGGTCTTGGTTATCTCCCAGCTGGGTTCAGGTATCAATACCTGAAGATCAGAAAATAAAATAAATTAGTTTCTTAGACTTTATCGACAATCCGTAACCTATAAATAACAATCATGAGTTCCTGGCTACGACGCCAAAAATTGATCACGAGGATTCTGTGATGAGTAAGGGTGATCTAATTTTAAAATTTATAATCCTCGACTTTTGGATCAACAATGGGGTTGTTGTGGTAGGTTCAGGGTCGATCCTATCTAGCATACATTATCGAACGGGAAATAGATATGTCAACAAACTACCAAACCCAACTCTCGTTATCGCTTAGTAAGTTGCTCACACTAGTGACTTTCAAACTATCCTACCGGCTCTCGAAATCTTGGATAAGTCTACGATCGAGAACTAACTAGCCAATCCTAGTTCAAGCGTTATGAATATCACTAGGTGAAGGAACGTATGTTGTAATTCTATTTGTGTCTAACCATGGATTATCGATCCCTAGAACATCGTAAACCTAACTATGAAACTACTCAATCATGCTTGTCCAAAGAATAAGAAGACAACCATGATGAACAATAAACTAAAATTAATCTAAAACGAGTTTGTCCAAACAATATTACAAAAACGAAGAAACAATGAAGAACTGGAGAGAAAACGGCTGGAACTCTCCTGTGAAAACTTCGAAGAAATCTCGAAATCATTTTTTCGTTGCCGTAGCTTCTGTATTTATAGACGGCCTCAACATTAGGTCGAAAACTCGTGCACTTGATGTTTTATGGGGCGGCATCGGTAGAAACAAATATTTGTTTCTATCGATACATGAGTAAAATTCGAACATCTTTAGAAATTGTCAACCCGCATCGGTAGAAACATTAAAGATGTTTCTATCGACACACAAATTTTGATCTTGCACTTCACTCGCACTTCACATTAAACATAAAATATGTTTATATTGTTCTCGTAATTAGTGATTCTCGAGTGCTTTGTATTCATTCTTGATCTGTGCTAAGTGTTGCTTCTGTAGATACACGTGTTTACGCCTATTCTCTTCAGTTTTCGTCTTGTTTTCCGTCTTGAACGTTTCCTTCTCTCTTTGTGTAAATGCTTCATGTTATTCTGCAAATTCAACGTAAAACTCGTGAAAGTGTAGGTTAATTGAGTCGTAAAATTGTCACAAAACCGCACCGATCAAGTCCACTAGTTAGTTCAGTCTGGAAAAGAAACGCATCATTCCGTACACGGTTTGAAATAGAAAACATTCTTTTATTTTTATTCAAGAACCCAATTACAAATCATTATAATTTTTGACCTTGAGCTTATTGCCCAAACCTGTATTACATAATATAGCCCAAATTTCATTTACAAGGACAACCTAAATCTATGCTGCATCTGTCCTTCTTGTTGTCCGAGTTCTCCGAGTATCACGTCCAGTAACTTGCGGGAATCTATGTGGGTGTGAGCATTACACTGGGTCAATGAATCCTAGGATTACCGTCATGCCACAAACAACATTGGTCTAAGTCTAACAAAGAACCTATCATGCATTTACTATAGTTTAGTTTTAACAGTTCGACATTCACAACTAGGGTCCTAGTTTACGGTCCGTCTTGGTTCTACGGTTCACAACCTTCAAGATAATTTCTATGGCTTTGAAACCATGGCGCCTTTCCTCGTGTAATGCTTTGCCCGATTAACCTGGGAATAACCTTAGTGCCATTCATAGACACCCAGTCTAAACAAACGCTTAGCTATTATTCACACATTCGGGTCACTCTAACCCTTTAGCTAAATCCCCTTCGTAGACACCCAGTCTATACAAATGCTTAGCTAATTTCAAGTTGCAAGTCTCAACGACTCTGCAACCAAGGTGTCATCACACCGGAACACAACATTGAGTAAGGACATTGGTCTGCTCGTCATGCTTCATGCTCATTACAAGCACGGTCCGGGTAATCAACCTAGCATTCTTACCACGAGTACTTGCGTCCCCTGATTTAGTCGTCTTGTCGATCTTTCACCTTTGACCACCTCGGGTCATCTAAGTAGGAACGCCCTTCTACTTAGCCGTCTCCAGTTACTCGCGACCTCAATTCCATATGAGCCGTTTAACTAAGTACACCCTTCTACTTAGCACTCGAGTCTCCTTTTCCGTAATATTGCTATCACATTCCATCCATTCGCTTAAGTTCGAACTTGATGTTCAGACTTAGGAAATTTGGCCAAGTTTCTGAAGAAACCGCTAACCAACATTTCCTTAGAACATTTCACTAAGTAAGAACCCATGTTCAATACTTAGTAAAATTTGACAAATTGGCTATTATACACATTTGGTGGGCTTACTTTTGTTTTATAGACACAAAAATGTAGGTTTATGTTTAAAAGACTAAAACACCCTCTTCTTTCTCTTTCTTCTTTATTTCTCTTTCCTTTCCATTTCTCTCTCACGTTCTCTCTCATCTTCCTTTCTCTCTCACGTTCTCTCTGATCTCTCTTTCTCTCTTACTTTCTTTTATTCTTTCTCTCTTTTTGTTTTTTCTCTTTCTCTTTTTCACATATACAATTTTGAATTAAATGATTTTGTCGAAGTTATATACGGTTATAAGTGACTTTATAACACCTTATAACACATTAATTGTATATATTAGCCAACTGTAATATGTAGTAAAAACAATTTTTTGAAGTTATATACTATTATAAGTGTCTTTATAAAACTTAATAAGACAATTATTGCATATATTAACCCATTGTAATATGCATTAAAAGCAAATTTTCAAAATTATATACTGTTGTAAGTGTCTTTATAACACCTTATTCTGCATAAAGTTCATATGTTTACATACTGTAATATGCATTAAAATCAATATTTTCAAATTATACGATGTTATAAAGGGTCTTATAACATGTTATATTCTGATTTTGTGAATGATTTTTGTTAGGAGTTTATGTCATATGTTAATCAATTGATATACTCATTACAATAGTGACACAAATGCATTTAGTCCAACAGAAGGTGTTATAAAAACATATATACCAATATATAACTTTGAAAATTAGATTTTAATTCATATTACAAAAGATGATACATTGCCAAACCTTTGACCGGATTAACTGGAAAAGGTGTACCTTCATTTGGAATGTTCAAACTAAGGAAGCCTTTTCCAAATTAAAGGAAGCCTTGATGACTGGCCTATCTTGGCTTTACTGAACCAAGATAAACCTTATCCCATTTATATCGACGCCTCAAGAGTATGCTTAGGTTGTGTCCTCATGCAAAACGATCGGGTCATCGCCTATGCATCTAGGCAACTGAGAAAGCATGAAGTGAATTACCAGACCCACGATCTTGAAATGGCAGCGGTAGTGTTCGCTTTGAAGATTTGGCGCTCGTACTTATATGGAGTTGTGGTCCGAGTCTTCACGGATCACAAAATTTTAGAGTATCTCTTCACTCAACCTGACTTGAACCTCCGACAGAGGCGATTAATGGAGTTTATTACCGACTACGACTTGCAAATCCAATACCATCCAGGAAAGGTCAATGTTGTGGCGGACGCCTTAAGTCGTAGGAAGGTAGATGTTGATGTTGAGTGAGAAGTACAAAAATTAGTAGCTGTTTTCAAGGTGGTAAGTATTGCTGCCTTAGAAGACGGAGATGGAGAATCTTTAGGCCTGGAAGCTGTGAATCAAACCAACTTACTCATTAGAATTTGCGAATCTCAGCGGATGGACGAGAAGTTGAAATTGATTTTCGAAGCGTTAGAGAGTGAAACTGAACCAAACCCAAAAGATTACCTTGTGGCTAGCGATGCAACCCTTCTGCTGGTTGGACGCATCACCATTCCCCTAAATCAAGAACTTAAGAATGAGATTTGGCAAATTGCCCACAGTTCGCGACTCAATATCCACGCTGGTAGTACAAAGATGTATAAGGGCATATATAAGTACTACCATTAGCCAGGAATGAAACGTTTGGTGGTACAATGGGTTGCCCAATGTCAGGTGTGCCAGCAGATGAAAGCAAAACACCAGGTTCCAGGAGGACTACTACAAAGTTTGCTGATCCCACCCTCGAAATGGGATGAGATTTCAATGTATTTCATCACTAGTTTACCTCGAGCACCTGTCCGAGGAAACGATGCTATTTGGGTAATAATGGATAGATTGACGAAGAATGCACATTTCCTACTAATGAAGACAACAAACAAGGTTGAAACGCTCGCCGAGCTATATGTGAATGAGATAGTGAAACTACACGGTGTTGCAACGAACATTGACTCGGATTGAGACCCAAGGTTTACTACGCAATTTTGGAGGGCATTTTAACGTTCCTTGAGAACTGATCTCCACATTAGTACCGCGTTCTATCCAAAGATCAATGGACAGACTGAAAGAACGATTCGTACCATAGAGGATATGTTACGAATATGCATTTTGGACTAGAGAGGATCATGGGACAAGTTCTTGTCTTTACTCGAGTTTTCGTACAACAACAGCTATCATTATAGCATCAAAATTTCCGCATATGAAGCGTTATATGGTTGTCCCTACAGAACTCTGGTGTGTTGGGTTGAAGTGGGAGAAAGAAAAATTTTAGGACCTTAGGTTGTTGACGAGGCGACTGAGAAGATAATGATTGTCCAAGAGAATATGTGGAAGGCCCAAGAACGGCAGAAGAAGTATGCGGATCATGGAAGACGTGAAATGACCTTCCAAGTGGATCGCATGGTATACTTAAGGGTTGCAGCGCAAAAAGGAAAAGACCGATTTGGTAAGATAGGCAAACTAGATGCACGGTACATTGGACCGTACCCGGTTACAACTAGAGTAGGAGAAATCGCTTACAGGCTGGAGTTACCTCCAGATATACCAACCTTATAGAACCTGAACCGGAAGGTTTGAGGTCCAACTTAACTTACCCCCAAGGACCTCTAATCGTAGGAGAGCGACACATCAAGAAGCTGGAGAATAGATAAATTCCACAGATCCAAGTGTTGGGAGAAAGCAACACCGACTCGTCGCAACTTGAAAAGATGAAGAAAGGATACATGGGCAGTATCCTGAACTTTTCTTGTAAATAGATTAGATGTAAATTTTTGTAGAATTCGGAGACGAATTCTTTTTAAAGGGTGGAGGGAGTAATAACCCTGATTTTAGATCGTGGCCCGAGTTTAATAACATGAACTGATTTAGGAAACTTTGATCCAATACTTGAGAACACGGACCAATGACTGGAATTCGAATAGAAGGTGCATTAAACGGACTCTTGAACCACGAGTCCTAACATTAGAATGTTAGCCAAATATTACAGCTATGAACGTACCAGTTTTAGAAGTAACTTGGTCACCACCTCCTACTTAGCCTACGAGCAGACAAGTAAAATGGTGATGCAGGTCGGAGTAGGCAGCAACGTGAAGCAAGACGGCCGGATGAGAAAAAGAACCTGGACGCCACGTCCTCCTTACGACCAAGACCACGCAAACACGACTCCATCTCATGCTAGTCCTTTTCCTCATGCGAGTTGGTCGCAACCTCATGCTAACTTTGTCCGCATCCAAGCTGCACTCCATGTCCTGGTAGCCCTTTGTCTTCACCGAGCTGGTCTCCACCTCGTGCGAAGCTGCTACGGCTAAGTAGAAGGACATTCCTACTTAGACAACCCGAGGTGGTCAAAGGCGAAAGATCGACGAGACGGCTAAACCCGAGGTTGCAAGTACTCGTGGTAAGAACGCTTGGTTGATTACCTGGACCGTGCTTGTAATGAGCATGAAGCATGACGAGCGGACCAATGTCCTTACTCGATGTTGTGGTCTGGTGTGATGACACCTTTGTTGCGGAGTCGCTGAGACTTGTAACTTGAAATTAGCTAAACATTCGTATAGACTAAGTGTCTACAAAGGGAATTTAGCTAAAGGGTTAGCGTGACCCGAATGTGTGAATAATAGCTAAGCGTTTATTTAGAGGGGTTGTCTATGAACGACACTTAGGCTATTCCTGGGTTAATCGGGCAAAGCATTACACGAGGAAAGACACCATGATTTCAAAGCCGTAGAAGTCATCTTGAAGGTTGTGAACCATAGAACCATTACGAACCGTAAACTGCGACCCTAGTTGTGAATGTCGAACCATTAAAACTAAACTATAGTAAATGCATGATAGGTTCTTTTAGACTTAGACCAAATGTTGTTTGTGGCATGATGATAACCCTAGGATTCACTAAGCCGTTGTAATGCTCACACCCAAATAATTCCCACAGACTGATGGGCGCGATACTCAGAGAACTCGGACAACAAGAAGGACGAATGCAGCGCAGATTTAGGTTGTCCTTCTAAATGAATTTTGAGTTATATTACGTAATACAGTTTTGGGCAATAAGCTCAAGGTCAAAAATTATAATGATATGTAATTAGGTCCTCGAATAAAAATAAAAGAATTTTTCTGTTTCAAACCGTGTACAGAATGATGCATGTCTTGTCCCGAACGAACTAAGTAGTGGACTTGAGTCGGGTTTCTAGGGCTTTGGAGCCATTAGGGACAATGTTTCTGAGCGGATGTCTGAAGTTTTCGGATGTGTTCCGGGATTTTGGATGACTGTTGGGATTCAGAATCAACATTGTGGCGTTCTCGGTCAAGTGGTAGAAGTACGATCGTGGGCGTTATAGAGTACCCGTGGCTTACCTAGTATAGAAATCGGGATATCGCACGAGAGTGGACCGGTTTGCATTTATGATAGATTCTGGACTGTTTGCATGTGTGCCTGGATAATGGTACTACCTCCACACATGCCTATGCACCCTGTATTTCATGTCTCTATGTTTCAGAAGCATATCCCAGATCCGAACCTCATAGAGCATGAACCAGAAGGTCTGAGATCAAACCTCACATACTTCAAGGACCTTTACAGGTAGGAGAACGACGTATCAAGAAGTTGCAGAATAGAGAGATTCCACATATCCAAGTGTTCTCGGGAAAACAACATAGAATCGTCGCAACTTGGGAAGATGAAGAGAGGATACGCGAGCAGTTTCCCGAATTTTTCATGTAATTAGAGTAGATCTAAATTTTTTTAGAATTCAAGGACGAATTCTTTTAAGGGGTGGAGGGAGTAATAACCCTGATTTTAAGTCGCGATCCAAGTTTAATAAACATGAACGAATTATTGAAAACTTGGAGCCAATGCCTAAGAACACCAACAAGTGACTCAACTCGAACTGAACTTTCAAAGTATGGATCCTTGGACCATGGACCATGTACATAATCCTTAGAATGAAAGCCAAATATTGAGCAATGAATGAAAGAAAAAAAACCATGAATGACCGAGTTATAGGGTAACCAGGTCGCCAATTCCTATTTGGCCTACGAGCAAGCAAGTTAAATGGTGAAACAGGTCCGAGTTAGCAGCCTGGTGAAGCAGGACGGTCGAATGAGACAAAGAACATGATCGCCACGTCCTACTCATGACTAAGACCGCCCAAATCACGACCCGCCTCATGCTAGTCTTTGTCCTCATCGTGAGGGGTGGCGTGGCGCTAGCTAGGGCCTACGGACCAATAGATCACAGTGGTGATCCCGTGGGATAGTACACACGTTGAAACTACGACTTTTAAGTCAGAGAATGGTTCCAGGGTGTACTAGAAACTGTAAAGGGGTTAGTACATACGTTGAAACTCAGGATGTGAGCCGAGAATGATTCCGGGATGTACTAACCAACTGGGTTAACGTGAGTTAACATGACCGTTGAGGTCGCTCGTGTATGCATGTTGTTTGAAAAGGGTAGTAGAGTCGTTCGTGTTGCATATGACTGGACGTGAAAATGGAAAATGTGATTAGAAACGGAGTTGACGCAGAGTCAACTTCGGGCCGTGTAGGTCACGAATGGATGAAGTACTGGTGAGCTAACTTACAAGTCTGTATCCATACGGATGACTGGGATTAGTCACGGAAAAAGCACGAAGGAAGCAAGGTGAAGAGTAGTAAAGATTTCTTGAACTGAAAATGGCATGATGCATTGTTCAATCAATTCATTCGAGCATGAGTGAGTTCAAGTATATGAGAACCAAAGAGATGTTGATGGTTCCATATCAATTCAAAACAGATTTAAATCGTTCTTGTTTTAATAGTGTTTGTTGTATGTTTAAACGTTGAAATGGTTCAACATAAATGTTTGGTTAAATTGTTAAAAACTAAACTTGGTAAATAAGCAAGTTAAGGACAATGTTTCTGAAAGGATATCTGAAGTATTCGGATGTGTTCTAGGATTTTGGATGACTCTTTTGAATTCAAAGTCAAAATTGTGGCATTCTCGGTCCATGAGTAGAAGTACGATCGGGGGCGTTACAAATGTGGCCCCCGAGCCGAGTCCAAGAAACCCGACCCAAGTCCACTAGTTAGTTCGGTCCAGACAAGACACATCATTCTCACACGGGTTGTTATAAAAATATTCTTTTCATAGATTTTTCAAATCCAATTACAAAACATTACCATTTGACTTAAGTCTAATGCTCGAAACCGTTTTAAATAATATAAACCTAAGATACATTTTCAAGGAAAATGTAAAACGACGTTGTACTCCATCCTCTTGGCGTCCGAGCTCCCAGGTTTGCGACCTGCACCTTATGGAAAACTATGTGGGTGAGGGCATTTCAACGGTTTTTGTGAATAATTGAAATACTATCATGCCACAAGCACCAAACATATCTAATGCTAACACACAACATATCATGCATCATCTATGGATTATTTTTTAAGGGTTTCCAACCATTCCCATTACACAGGAATCTTGTAGCATCCCGATCCGGAAGACGAACGGACCGGTTTAAGAGTATCGAGATTTCAACAAAATTAGGCGGGAGCAGTTATTCAACATTAAGGCGGGAACGGTTACTCGGTGTTTTGGCGGCAACGG
>KE152173.1:54389-78976 GCA_000411095.1 Aethionema arabicum | reverse complement strand
CAACCTTTGAAAACTTCGTGAAATGACCCCTCACTAACGGTTCTGTCACGGAACAGTGACGGAAGGGCTATTTCGCGGAATTTTCATAGGTTGGGGGATTTTTTGGGTATAAAAATAGGTTGGGGGCTATCACACAAAATCGTGATAGGTTGGGGGCCAAAACACAGCGATCCCTATAAAATAACGTACATACATATTTAGATATATGGTACATACATAAAATACATATATAAACTCAATACTCAATGTATATAATTTATCTAAATTATATGATATATACAATATAAATTAAGTCTAAAAAATGTCATGAATGTAACTACTATCCAAATATAACTTCTAAGAGACTTAATTCAACATCTAATCAACAGTTATACCACTTGTGTATTGAAGCCATTTAAACTATAATTTCTAATGGTTTATTAGTTACATTCTAATTAGTGTATATATATATACATATATATTTATATGAAGACTTTTACAATATAGACACAATCAACATGACACAAAAAAACAATATTTTAGAGAAGACTTTTTGGCATACATCAAAAACACCGATATAACACGTACATCTTGACTTGGTTTTGATTTCTCAATTTTTATAAATTTAAGAAAATAATACTTGACCAAGACTTGACAGCTCAACTGGTCCGGAGGAATTGCGAAAACATGCACATTGGTTTAGTGCGAGGCCCGAGTTCTAGTTACTAGATATGGGGAGGGGTCATTTAAATCCCGATCGGGCCCTAAACCTGTGAATGATGCATGGGCCGCGAAGCCCATAACCTTTGTGGTTTACAAACAAAAAATACTGTTTCTCCTGTCAGTGTCGAATAAAATAACCAGAAGAGATTGATTTTTGAATCTTGTAGTTGTAGTACATATGTTGAGCAATTATGCTAGTAAACTAATAATAGTAATTAAGCTGAATACTATAAGATAATATTATTGTTATTTTATGTAACTTTGAATTTGTTACTTTACTATTTTAATACATTTATTTTTATTATTAATAATTTAGAATATCACAAACGTTTTTGAATAAACAAATATAAATAAAAACATATGAAAAAATAGGTATAGCATCAGAATAAAATGATAACCAAAATATTATGTCATTGTTTTAATAATAAGAGAGTCAATTCAAATTTGATGTGATTACTTTGTTACGTCCGATCCCATTCCAGTTTCTAATCTATACTCCAGTTTGGAGTAAGGTTTTCCCCAATGTCACTTTATTTTTTCACTCTAAAATTGAATAAAATGAGAAATTACTCAAAAAAATTGAGTAACGCCAAATTTACTCTATTTTTTGCATTGAATATTTTTTGAATAGAAAACTGATAATACATTAGAACAAAACGTAACTTCATTTTAGAGTCATGGATGAAAAAAGGGAGGAATAAATCGGAGATGCTCTGAAGGAAGGTAAGAAACGGAGTTTTGTGTCTTCGTCCTCCCATTCTATCCTATCTTTCCACGCTTCGTCACCTAAGCAATTTATGGTAAGTTCTTCAATCTTCTCTACACTTTGTGAATTTAGTGGAAGTTTTCTCAGATTATCACAAGCTAATATGCCAATTTCCTGCAAACATGGAAGAGGTAGAGGAGTCGAGTAAATGCTCTTCAACGCTGGTAAATGATGCAAGAAGAGAAAATTTAGTTTTAGGAAAGGAGTGATTTGGCATGTCTCCTTCTCCATAAGTTTATCTTTGTTTATTATAGTCTCTACTTGTAATGATAACATAACTTCAAGATGAGTAAGATTTGGAGCAAACATCAGCCACGTCAGATCTGTTAAACCTCCACACATATTTATAATCACAGTGGAGAGGTTAGAGAAGTATGGAGTTGACCAACTTTTGTTCCATAATATCTTCTCTATCTTAATGTCTGCTAGTCCATCATACCATATCGAGATGTGATCAAGATTAATCATAGCTGCTGGCAAAACTAATATTCTTACTGATTTAAATTGAAACTCTGAAAAATCAACTTTTTTAGTGCATCTCCACACTCTAGATTCATATAGCAATTGCTCCTCAACAAAACTCGGCGGAATATCTATAGTTATGTACTCTAAATGTTCCAAGAGTTCCAAATCCTTCATTAGGTTCATATCTAACTTCACGTTAGAACATTTCATCAATCGAAATGTCCTCAAACTTGACAATTTTGATATTCCATGCAAACTCTCAAGGTTGCTCATGCGCTCCAAATTCAGATATATTAACTTTTTCAGCTCTTGCAACCCAATAGGCAATCGCTTTATGAATGTCCCTGACAAGTTAAGATATCTTAATGAAACCAAATTTGATATTTCTTCTGGTAATTCAGTTATACTTTCATTAGATGATAGATCCAAAACGAGAAGCTTAGTCAAACTTCGAAAGAATTCTCTAAAAATGTTTATCATCCTCTTGTTTTCTTGGAGGAAGAGAGTTGTAAGTTGAGGGCATTCAGCACTATCAATTATCTTTTCAATATCATTCTCCATCAACGACATCTTTCTCACATCTTTCCAATTTTCAACCTTTGGTACTTCACGTAACCCAATACCAGCTCGCACAATACATTGATCTTTATTCTTTCCAAGATCAGTTGTAATCCATAGAGCCATTTCACGAAGCACATCATGCATAACCACAACTTTATGTAAATCAGTTGTCCTTTTATTCTTTTCCAACACTAAGCATGCACGGACAAGAGTACCAACTATCTCATAACCTCTATTTAATGCCTTCTCTCTACCTTCATTTTCATCTATGAATCCCTCACATATCCAATATTCAATCAACATCTCTTTTCTTATTTCATAATCTTCTGGAAATAGAGAACAATAGAGAAAACATGATTTCACTTTCTCCTCTCTTAAATTATCATAGCTATACTTCAATATAGCAAGAACCTGGTTTTCCATATCTGGGAAATCAGTGACACGAGATATCAGAACTTCGATTGCCTGATACCATTCTCGTACACTTGTTTTAAATGTCATAGCTTCACCGATGACATTGAGTGTCAAAGGTAAGCCGTAACATTTTTCCGCGACTTTTCTAGCAAGTTCAGGTATGCTTGGATGACTTTCCAATGTCTCTGCTCCAACTTTCTTTTCAAACAATTCCCAAGCTTTCTCAGAATCCAAACAAGTGACTTCTATTGGTTGATTAACCCCCATGCGCCCACAAACTTCTAAAGAACGAGTGGTAAATGCTATTTTACTTTCGTTTATTTTGTTAGGATACGGAACCCCAAGTGCTTTCAAATTCATTTTTTCCCATATGTCATCCATCAACAACACAGACTTTTTTTAGCTAGAACTTTATGTATGTCAAAAGCTCTTTGGTTCTCACTTTTTTCGTTCCACCCTTCTCCGTTGAGATCTAGTTTTTCTCCTATATCGCTTTGAATCTTAAAGATTGATGCCCCATTAGATACAACAATCCATAACACAATATTAAATTTATTAGCTATTTCACTAGATCTATTGTTATTAGCTATTTCACTAGATCTATTGTTGTTAGCTCTTTCACTGAATCTATTGTTGATCTGAGTGAGAAGGGTTGTTTTGCCCACTCCACCCATACCATACAACCCCACAAGCCCAACTTCGTCATCCATGAGACGGTTCCAAACCCTTTCAAGCAATGTTTCCTGACCAACAATTGTTGGTTGAATAGGCATCGCTTCAACCGAAGGTCCAACTTTCTCAGCAACTACATCAAATTCTCCTTGAGAATAAAGATTCTCAACTTTCCTTAACAACACCGTAACTTTATTCCCATACAAATAACTTTCTTTAAAATTTTGGGAACAAAGACCACCGAGACACAACCTTTGTCTCTCAATTTCACTAGCTCTAATCAAATCATTAAATCGGTTCTCAAGTTTCAAGACATTATTTAGCCAAACCTGGACTTGCTTAAGCCTGAGTTGATTCCCCGTATATTCTTCTCTATCTACCTTTCTTTGCACATCATCTCGCTTTGCTTGGAGCCTTTCAATAGCATTCTCTAGAGATTCTAGATTCCCTTGAAGGTTGCGAATGGAACTCCCTTCTGACCATAACCATTGAGCAGCTTGATTTATTGCACCCCATGGAACAGATAAATGACTTCCCATAGCTGCAAAGGAGAAAGAGAGATTTCAGAAAGCAAGAAGAAGAGAAAAGTGAAAAGCTATTATCAATAGAGAAGAAGATATACAATTATATATCAAAATAATTCATCGCTTTTACCTTTGAATCACCAGTTCGAATATAAAATTTGTCTGAATAAGGTTGACCAGGGCTTTCCACTAGCAACTCCTTATTATATTCAATACAAGGGCACCCTTAATAGTAAAAAAAAAAACTAATAAGGAAACTTTGAAATCGATATAAATTATTTAAAACTAAGTATTTTATAGAAAATCGAAATTCAAATAAAAAAACTCCTATATACATTAAAAAAATAAGAATAATAATGAAAAAAAATACATAACCTTCAATTTTAAAATTCTCTTTTCTATTATTGGTGAAGCAAAACTAAAAATAAGTCGATTTGTTATACGATGTTTATGCAGTTTAGATATGACCAAAATAAGTCGATAGTGGCTAAAAACATGTAGTTTGGTTATTTAGCAAAAACAAAAGTTTATGCAGTTTAGATATGACCAAAACAACTCTTGATTTTTTTATTTGACCAAAAAACCCTTTCCCTTAAATTAAAGTTGAACCGGTGTTAGAGAACTTCATCGGTAAAATAGGTTTTTTTTGAGTTTTTTAGTATTTAAATAAATGATTAAATTTTAATATTATAATAAATCTGTAAACCAATTAATTGTCTACAAATGGAAAAAATGGTTAAAGACCGTTTCTAAAAACTCTCCTCTAAGAAGCCATCTCCCTTCTCTCTCATCAATCTTAATTTTTTTTTTTTTAATTAAAAAAATTCTTAGCACCTACCGTTCGAGATGATCTTAGTGTCCTAATTAAATTAAGACTAGAAAACCCTTGCAGGACAAAGACTTTTAGTATACATTCTAGTTAGTGTATAAATACACACAAAGACTTTTACAAGATAGACACATTCAACGATTAGTACTTCGTAGAGAAGACTTTCTCTATTTTTATAAGTTCAAGAAAATAATATTGTTTTTCCTGNTCTCTCTCTCTCTCTCTCTCTCTCTCTCTCTCTCTCTCTGTATATATATATATATTCACACAAATATTAGTAGTGGACATAAAAAACAATATTGTAGAGTAGACTTTGTAATGCATAAATTACAAACATAGATTTGAGGAAAAAAAAAATTACAAACATAGATATAATTAAATGTGTATCGTCTTCATTTGGTTATAATTTCTCTATTTTTATTAAGTTTGAAGAAAATAATGTATCAAATACAATAGCGTAACAAGGCATCTTAGATTTATATAAATATATATGTATTGTGACATAATCAAAGATTAATATATAAACAAAGACTTTAATTACCTACTAAACAATAATCATTTGTCTTGAATATATTAGTTATGTTTTTGTCGACTAGTCCCAACTACGACAAAAACGTATATATTGAATAGCAAAGAATCATCTCAACAAGCATCAAACCAACATGTATATATTAAAGCATATTACTGATATTTTTGGATTTGTTACGATATAATTCTTTATTTAAATAGATTTATGTTAAATGTGATATATAGTCCTTATTTCTTGGAATTCTCATTTTAGCTATGATCTTAGACGTGTTTATATATAACCTACTGGTAGAAAACATTAACTTATAGAGTTAAATGCTTAGGAGGTTCCAAATTTTATACATTTTAGGTTATATTAATAAGTAAATTTAATATTTGTGTGGGTTCATGTTCTTTGACCCAAACGTAAAATCACAAACGTTTTACATTAGACCACAAAATTGACGTTTGATTACATGAGAGGTAACAAAGATTAAAAACCTGAGACAGTTAGATAAACGATGACACATTGTGGATTTTGGGTCTGTTCTTTTGTCTGTTGCCGGCGTCGGGTGACAGCGATGAACTACGGCGGACGTGTGACGAATAATATTGTTCTTTTGGGTGTCGCCAGCGACGAGCGACAGCGACAGAGTGTTGTTCTTTTGCTTGTCGCTGAACCAGCACGAGTGATTAAAAATTTGAATCGCTAAATTTTCAGCGTTTAATTTTTTGTCGCCGAAACGTGTCGAAGAACCAACGACAAATAAAAAACAGNACAAATAAAAAACAGCTCAACTACGAGTTTCGGCGACATGTCTTAGCAACACGTCGCTGACCAATGACGCACTAAAGAACAACATTTCGTCGCTAAAACTTGTCGCTGGCGACAGGCAAAAGAACAATGCCTTTATACTTAGAATCATGATATGTGAATTTTAGTTTTTTTTTTGTAATAGGTAATTTGTATTAAACAGAGGACACGTGCGATGTTAGAGTTATATAATCGAAGCAGAATGGCACGTGATGGAAGAATGAAAACAGAGGACCAAAACACAGAGGACCAAAAAGAGGACAATGACTAAAATTATTTTTCTAATTTCGAATTGATCACATTAAAAAAAATGTAAGAATTTATTTAAAAGGTTTTATTATTCTCACCATAAAATTCAAATACACAATAGTTGGGGATAAATGCAAAAACAAAATCCCCAAGATTCCACGTTTTCACTAATTAAACCGACATTTTGAAGTGTAAATTAAACTTTAAAATTTAAAATTATGCAAATAAAACTCTCAATTTTAAAATAAGGCAAATTAAACTCTTCTGATATAAGTATAAATACGTTGAATATACTGCGTTATTTATCACTTAAAAGTTACAATTTTTTTCTTACAAAGTTTCATTCTTAAGGTAGAGAATATAATACACTTCCAGTATATAAAACTGATAATTGTAATCCTTGTATAATATTATTTGCACATGAAATTAAAACAATAAAAATCCACAGTCATTTATGGATACATACTTGGTCACTACACGTTCCAATAATTAAAGATCTCATAAATAAAGAACATAAATGTATCAAATATCACTCAAAACATTGAAAAATGATCCATAAAACAATTTTTTTTCGTTTAAACTACAAACCGATCTCATTAGCTGAAAATGTAAATTATCAAACCCTAATGACTTTATAAACAGAGGGAAAAACTTACAAATGAGAACATCGTGCTCTCGTAACAAATCTCTCTTATTAAGACAATAAGATGTAATTAAAAAGATCCCAGTATTAAAAAGATGTAATTAAAAAGATCCCAGTATTATTAAAAATTGCAATTAAAATGATCCCAGTATTAAAAAGATGTAATTTGTATTAAACATAATTCCCTTTACATCGCAAACACATCTGAGCAAGCTTTTAAAACGCAATTTCAGTACAAATACTTGTTTTATACTCATCTGAATTGTTACTACAAGACTCAACATTCAACCACAACAAATGACCAAAATGCCCCTGAATTTAATACAACACAAATCTCACTATTTTAGCTACCGTGAACTCTTGATCCCTCTTGCTTGTTTCTTCTTATCTCTTTTCTTCATAGTTTTCGTACTTGACTTGTGTTTCCTGTTCTGTTTCGCTGGCTTGGTTTTCTTCATAGGTACCGGTTGTTTCGAAAGGGCCTTGACTGCAGAATTAGTTTCTGTTGATTGTGTCTTCTCCTTTCGAATAGGCTCATCTTCACGAGATATCTCACTTGTTGTTACTGTCACTTGAAGCTCACCCGTATCATACATCGTCGTGGCTAAGAAAATAAATCAAACATCAGAAAAGGTCATTTCCATGAAATCATCCTAAGATCAAAGCAATCAATGGAGAAAAAAAGGAAAGCTTTAGAGGTTTCAACCTAAACTAACTAGGCAGCCATTGCAAGTTCTCAATTTTAATCAATCTATGCGAAAAAAGTATCGAACATTTGTGACCAAGATGTCACTTTCTAAGAAAGAATGCAATAGCCCTTGCTAAAATGAATATGGTATTTTAAACCCCGGACTATCTCCGTGTAGTGAAAAAAAACTCAATTATCAAAATAGAATTTTAACGAGGTTTTTTAAACCCTACCAGATTTTTTAAATCAAGATTAAACTTTGATCATAAAATTAAACCATATCCTCAAAATTTAACCAAAAACTATAATAAATTTTGGATTAATTATATTATAATATCAAGTTTAAATTTGAGATTTCGGTTTAAACGGTTATTGAAGTTTAAGGTTTAAAAACCCGGATTATCAAAGTTCAAAGTTAAAAAAATTATTTTAATTGTTGAGGGTTTTTTTCACAAAAAGAAGATAGTTTCAGGGTTTAAAATACCATATTCCAATATGAAAATATACCAGAAGTATCAAGCACTTCTTCTTTGTTCTTTGCATACTCCTCAGCTTTCTCATCTTCACTATCCTCAGTGTGTCCAGCTACCATTCGCTCTTCCAATTTCCTCTGCATTGCACAGAAACAAGGTTCAAAACATATCTAATGCTATGAAAAACAGAGCCCTACATGAACACTAGAGGTCAAAATAGATCAAAATCCACACATATCTAATGATATGGAAAAAACAGAGTCCTAGATGAACACTATAGCTCAAATCAGATCAAAATCAACTTACAAATGAATCAAAACAAGTTCTTAATCTTAGAATTCATCAAGAAACTTTCAATTTCTATTGATTAGAGACAGAAAAAGCTCTAAATTGATTCATTGGAACCGTTCATTGCAGAATCATAAGCTTACGTAGCTCTGAGACTAATCTCACACACAAGGTTTTAAAAATGAGAAGTAAACACCTTCCTACGAGCCTCAATACGCTTCTTTCGCATAGATTCCTCCTGCTGCTTCTGCGCTTCCTTTCTTCTTTTCTTCTTCCTCTTGTGAAAACCAGTCACAAAATCCCTAAAATCCAATAACAACACACACTAATTTCACCACCATACTTCTAATTAAAGATGTTTACACTAAATTAAGCTACCCAAAACTTCGATTTAACGCGATTAAACCATCAGAACATATCAATGTTTGTTCAATATATACCTGAGATCTTTCTCGTCAAAAGAGACTGTAACACTTTTGTTCTTAAGAGCTCTTTTCCTAATATGTTTAACTCTAGTCGACGAACCCGCCTCCTCATCATCTACCGCCATAGCAGATAATTCCCTCCGATTTGGTAACGAAGCGATTCAGGCAGGAAATTAGGGTTTACGATTTAATCAATACCATCCACGTCTGGGAATAAGCAGAAGAAACAAGCATTAATGGGCTTTTTAGATTGGGCCATAAGTGTGTCAAAAAGAAAAAAGATTGGGCCATAAGTGTTTGTAAAAAAGAAAGAAAATGGAGTAATTCAATACAAAAATACCCTATGATTAGAGATGAGGGTATTTAAAAAAAATACAATAATAATTTAGAATATTTAAAGAAAATTAAAGTGGATTATGGTAATTTATGAAATTCCTAAAAAAACGATCGGGACATAAGTATAACCTAATGTGTCGGCCGGAACAAAATAATCTAGAGATTTTCAATATAAATGTTTTTTTTCTGATTTTCTAAGAATATCCGAGTTCAAATCTAATAAACAGGGAAATTTTGTATTTAATTTATGTTTCAACCAATAAAATTGATTTGTGATCTATATAATTAACTATTGGAAACCAGCTTGTAGTATGTACGAAGAGAAAAAAGAGTATAACATAATGTAGGAACCTGAGAAAAGTTAGTCTTATATTTATATTTGTAACTTTTTTTTTTATTCAAGACCGACTTGTGGCTAAAAACCAAAAATAAAAAGTAATACACAATTGAACTGAAAAAAAAAAAATTAATACAAATCAATGTAGGGGCAAAATCGTCTTTTCAACAAAGTGAGCTAATTTGGTAGAGGAAAGTTCAGCCACTGACTAATTTTAGACTAGTTTATTTTTTTTGTCTCTCATTACACAAAAACTAACAAAAAAAAAACTCAAGAAACAAATTAAAAAAAATTAAACATCTTCTTTCACACAAAAACAAAAAAATTATACAAATTCCATAAGAAAAAAAAACCCAGAAAAAATGAATGATTTAATTTCAAGTTCGTTCAAAAGGCAACAAATTCCTGAAATGAACGATATAGAATCAGGTCAAGAAACAATGAATCTTGATAAATTCTTTGAAGACGTAGAAAACGTAAAAGACGACATGAAAGGTGTCGAAAACTGTTATAAAAAGCTTCAAGACTCAAACGAAGAATGCAAAACGGTCCATAATGCAAAGAAAGTTAAAGAATTAAGAGCTAAAATGGATGGAGAAGTAGGTCAAGTTCTAAAAAGGGTTAAAATAATAAAACAAAAGCTTGAAGGGTTAGAGAAATCTAATGCAAATAGTCGTAATGTACCGGGTTGTGGACCGGGTTCATCTACCGATAGGACTCGATCATCTGTGGTTAGTGGTCTTGGAAAGAAGTTGAAGGATTTGATGGATAATTTTCAAGGTTTACGTGCTCGTATGAATGATGAGTATAAAGAAACCGTTGAACGCAGGTAGGTTTCTTGTGACCTAAGGTAACGAGGGTATTTCGGAAGTTTTTTCGTTTTTCAAAATTTTCTTCAATTATTTTTTTAAAATGGAGAAAAACTTGTTCTAGTAACTTTTCATTTTTTTTCAAAATGAAGAGGGAAGAGTTCTTATATATTTTTTTGGGATGAAAATAATTAAAATCTCATAATTTGGATGTTGAGCTAAAAAAAGTTCGAAAGAAAAAACATGACAAGAAAAACTTTTTATTTACTTTTTTTTACAAATTCACCTTTATCCGAAGTAAATCGAATCGTCAATCTAAAAAAAAACATTATTCTGTGTTTTGATGACGCAAAAAAAAAAATATATAGTTGTCGAGATACATTGAAATTAGGTTAGAAACGATGATTTTACAGCAACCTATCTCGATAACCATGACTTTTTTTTTATGTCATTAAAACGCACAATAATATTTTTTTCATCAAGTAATAGGAGGGACGAATTTTCCAAAAAGAAAATATAATTTTTTTTGTCACGTTTTTTTTTTGCTAAACTCTCAACTATGAGGTTTTATTTGCCGTCAACCCTTATTTTGCCCAAATTTTTGTTCATATTCTTCAAATTTGAAGAATAAAATTTTGAAAAAATAAAATAACGAATACTATCGGAGAAATGTGTTCTTTACTTTGGTCTTAATATTTTAAGAATTCGTCAAACAAAAAAATTTAAAGAAACCATTAGAAATTGTATGATATCTATGGTTTCTTGGATTGCAAGTAATCTCTTTTTTCACGAATTTGACCGGTTTATATAGGTATTTTACAATCACGGGTGAAAAAGCCGATGAAGAAACAATCGACAACTTAATCGCAAGCGGCGAAAGCGAAAACTTTCTCCAAAAAGCGATTCAAGAACAAGGAAGAGGTGAAATAATGGATACAATATCCGAAATACAAGAAAGACACGATGCAGTTAAAGACATAGAAAAGAATCTTATAGAACTTCATCAAGTGTTTTTAGACATGGCAGCTTTAGTAGAAGCTCAAGGACAACAACTAAACAACATAGAGAGTCATGTTGCAAAAGCAAGTTCTTTTGTTAGAAGAGGTACTGATCAGTTACAAGATGCAAGAGAATATCAAAAAAGTTCGAGAAAATGGACATGTTATGCTATAATTCTATTTCTTGTTGTTTTTGCACTTCTTCTTATTCCATTGTTACCACATATTATGCTCATGCTTAAGATGAAATGAGTTGCTAGAGAGGTTTTTTGAGGTTTGGAATTTTCTTGTTTTTTTGGTATTTTGAGGGTTTAAGGTAGTTAGATTGTGGAGAATTTGGGAATGAGTGTGTAAAAGGGTGTGTTGTAATGGATGTATGTGATCAAGTTTTGATGTATGTATGTGACAGTATGTGCATACATAAATGAAAACATGAATTTCATGTTTAAATGAGATGGTTTAACGGATTTGAGAGGTGTTGATTCTACGGTTCGGTATAAAAACCGGAATCGAATAACTGAACCGATGGATTCCGGTTCCAGCGAAAAGTAGTTTATTTTAAATTAAATTTTTTAAAGCACAATTTTTACTATGGCTTTTCATTTTTTTATTAAGTTTTTGAGTTTTTAACCGGATTTTTTATATCAAAATCTTTTTTTTTCAAGTTCAAAATTAACAAATATTTTTTTTTGATTTAAAAAATATATAATTTGCGGTAATAATTTCAAATACTCAAAAAAAAATAAACAAAATATTTAACACAATTTTTTTGAGGAATTATACAAAATGGATTTTGTTAAACTCTTTCTATCAAATTATAATTTTTTGCTCACTTTTTTCCATTTTAAATTCGTTTTTTAAAGCTTAATTATGAAGTTTATTTTCTGCTAAAGTCTATCAACAATTATGTGTCCTTAAATTTATCTTCGGGGATTTTATTTTAAATTAAAATTTTTAAATCACAATTTTTACTCCCAGGTTTTCATTGTTTTTCCATGAATTTATTTTTTATTAAATAGAAAAAAGGTTTACATTGTATTTTCATTATTCAAACCTGAAGCTGAAGTAACATCACCACGATCTCTATTTACTATTGTTTTAAAAATAAATTATAAATTATTATTTGGACAAAATTTATTATAAACGAGTAAGTTTTCAATTTTGTAACCAACTGGTAAATAATGTTAAGTTAAAATAGCAAAGATTTAGTTTGTTATATTTCTTTTTACACTTATCTATGTTTATTTTTGAAAATATTACATATGTAATAAGTTTAACTTTTTTTTACTCATGTATCAAATAAAATAAAAACTATGTATTCGTGATGAAATATTAAAAATGATTTCTCTGGAGAAAAAAAACAATTTTTTTCCTCATATATTTCAATTCCATAATAGTTTCAAATTTTAAATATTAAGGTAAAAACTAATTTTTTTTATTAACCACAAAAATAAATCCATAAAATATTTACTCTAAATTCTCATATATTAAAAATCATCTACGTATTTGAATGATTACATGCCCTTTTAGTGTTTTTTTATTCTATAATAACAATATTTAACCATCACAAATATTTATACAATAATATTTCATTCCAAAAATTTATTAATTATAATACTTAAATTAATTTTACAGATAATTTGCCTCTTTCATAGCAGGGCCCAAACTTAGTTAGATTATAAATATCAAGAAAACAATATATACAAGATGAACAAAAATTTATCAAAATTTAAATAATCATCATAGATTTTAAGCTTTTATTCGTCGGCGGTTGTTGCAGGACAAGTAGGGTTGCAATTAAGTTTTGGACAATCTACGTTCTGAAACGCACTTCGCTCATAGAACCAATCTCCAACCGCCTTCGCCATTTTCTACAACAAATCCAAAAAGAAAACAAAAAATAATTATAAGAAAAATAATCTTCTAGTAAAAATAAATTGAGAAAATGAAAACAAATTCTTACTTTATATTCCCTCTATTACATCTTCCATTTTATAATTTTAGATGTTATAGTAATTTAAAAAATTAAAAAAAAAATGTTTTTAGTGATTGAATCTTACTTTACCTAATCATGATCTAAAATATAAAAATAAATTGACCATTTTAATATATATGTTATTAATTAGTAGGCATTCTAGAGAATTATAAATATAAAAAATTGAGTAACGTCAGAACAAGATTGATCTAGTAACTTTCATTTGTAAGTTCTTTCTCTCTGTATCTAAAAGCACTTGGTTTCGAAGTTAGTGATGGCATGTAATGTATGTATTTAAACTGTATTAGCTAATATGATCGGTTTGTGATCCAAAATATTAAACAAAATATGGAGTAGTTACCGTGTTAGCGATTTGTGGACCGTTTGCACCAGACCAAGTCAGGGCGCTACCGCCTTGGCAATGAGCGTGGCACGAGTCCATGAACACTCCATTCTCTTTCTNAGTAGTTACCGTGTTAGCGATTTGTGGACCGTTTGCACCAGACCAAGTCAGGGCGCTACCGCCTTGGCAATGAGCGTGGCACGAGTCCATGAACACTCCATTCTCTTTCTTGGCTTGAACCGGTGCTAATGCGGTTAACATTTGAGCTCTATACCCTGAGAAAATAAAATAGATCAAAACCGGTTTAGTCAAATTGACTTAATAAACCAAATTGGTACATTCCGGTTTAGTAAAATTTTATTTTCTAACCTTGAATGGTTTGAAGCTGAGCAGGTGAACATTTCTTGAGATCAACCTTACAGCCTAACCATTCTTTCTTTTTATCAACAACAGTTGCGGCCAAAACGTTCTTGATCTAAACATAAAAAAATTCAAATTCAAAATCTTGATTTATCGCGGCGAAAAAAATCTGATTTAAAGATTTTAAGTTTTTACCTGCCAAGAATCGAATGCAGCATTGATGACAAAGAGAGGTGTTTGCAACGTTTGAGCAACATTTTGCGGGAAGAAACACTGCATAAAAACAATTAAAAACAAAATGTTTATACGTAAATTTGACACGAAAATGGTTTAGGGTTTAGGGTTTAAGATTTTAAGATCGATCTGTACCAGTTCGGGGCTCATTTTTGAAGTACAAGATTGAGGTAGACCTTTTGCAGAACCCTACATAGATATAATATAGTTTTACAAAATTAATTGTAACCTTATGAATTTATAATATTTGGTTTAGTATATGTAAATTATTTGGAGAAATATGGTGGAGAAAAGGAGTGAGAGATCGTACATGTGTTGTAGCGACTTTTTTGTAATAAGATTCTATGTGAGATCCTCCGTTAATATCCTTACTATTCAAACCATAAAATAGAAAGAAAAAAAAATTATTTGTTTTCTTTGAATTTGAGAAAATGACTAAAAACAATTATATAATTGTCAAGTGTTAAATTAATATCATATTTATTTCAAAATTTAATTTAATCTTCAATTCGTAAAATATAATCAAATAAAACTTCAAGTTTTCTAGATATGACAAATTAATCTCCTCAACTTAAACAAAATCAACGAATTAACTGCGAAACCGATGAAATTAAAACCAACATAAACAAAACAATGTCATACAAGCTGGATTCGGTATAGATTTATCGACAAAATTTGACGATGAAATATGACGGATTTAACGTCATAACCATATTTATAAAATTTGAAGTTTTGTTTGACTATTTTTTATAAATCGAGAATTAAATTAATTCTTAAAATAAATAAATTTGAAGTTTTGTTTGACTAATTTAACACTTGAATACAAAATGAGATTTTGTTAGTCATTTACCCTTTAAACTTTATAATAATTTATAAATAATTTTAAAATTATAAATATATTACCCGTTGATGAAGTAACCAGCGTCACTAACACACTTGACTTTGGCCGTCTTAGGTAAAGTGGCCTTGAACTGATCGCAATGTAAGATCGCAGCCAATGCTCCTGCTGAGCAACCGGATAGTATAGCCTACAAAATTTAATGTAACCAAACTATATCAAATTCAATATTCTTAAAAATATTCATAAAAATAGTTTTGTTATATAAAAAAATTTGTATTATTTTTTAACGTTTATTTACGTTTTGAGCGTTTTTCATTCCTTTCTCCATAAGATCATCAATCACTGCACGCCAAACTCTAGCACCGCGGAAAAATAGCTTCTTTGCCTGTAATTTTTCATCAAAATTATACGCGGTTTTAATATTTTCAACAGATATATCTTATCAAAATTTAATGTTTCGTAACATTATGAATTTTTAAAAAATTATGGTTTGATGAATTACTGGATCAACAGCTTCTATATCACCGGTAAAAGATGAACCATCGCAATACCGAATTTTGATTCGATTCCAGTTATAAAAATCTGCAAAAAAATTGATAACTCAATCTAAATTGCATCAAAATCTCAAAAAATAAAAACAAAGTATATCAAATTTATAAATGGGAGATTTGCAAAAATACACTTTTCATAGAATATTTGCAAAAATACACAAATTCATTATTGTATACCCAAAATACTCTTGTTTCTAGCATTTGTGTATTTTTACAAATATATACAACATAAACAAAAATGTATTTTTTTTTCGAAACTTTTTTATAAATAAAAGTAAAGAATTAAAGAACCTGGATTAGTGCTTTGAACGCCACCCAAAATACCAGAGAAACCAAATTCTTTGTTCATCAATTTAGATGAACCTTTCATTGTAACTTTGCGTTTAAGACATGAAACTATATCAGTACACCATCCTCCTCCCTAACACATAAAAACTTTATATTAAATTATATATAATATTAAAAAAATGTATTTTAAATTAAAGAAAAAAATTAAACCTCCATATGAACAATCCAATTGTTCACTCCTGACCCAGACCCTTTATCAAAATGANCTTGTTTCTAGCATTTGTGTATTTTTACAAATATATACAACATAAACAAAAATGTATTTTTTTTTCGAAACTTTTTTATAAATAAAAGTAAAGAATTAAAGAACCTGGATTAGTGCTTTGAACGCCACCCAAAATACCAGAGAAACCAAATTCTTTGTTCATCAATTTAGATGAACCTTTCATTGTAACTTTGCGTTTAAGACATGAAACTATATCAGTACACCATCCTCCTCCCTAACACATAAAAACTTTATATTAAATTATATATAATATTAAAAAAATGTATTTTAAATTAAAGAAAAAAATTAAACCTCCATATGAACAATCCAATTGTTCACTCCTGACCCAGACCCTTTATCAAAATGATAAGCTGGTGCACTACCATCCAAACACACTACAAAATAATTAAAAAATATATCATATGTTAGTTTTTCAAATTAATAAAAAAAATATAGTTTTTCAAAAAATACACATTTTCATGGGTGTATTTGCAAAATACACAAATCTTAGGAAAAAATATTTTTTTGTATGTGCTAATAAATTTGTGTATTTTTGCAAACTCTCTGTAAAAAAGTGTTTTTCCAAAAAAAAATGTATTTAGGTATGACTCCGGAAAATCAATTTAGTTACCAAAAATTTTAACCTGAATTTGAATATTAGATTATTTTTTAAAATATGGTCAGTTTATATTTATTTTGTTAATTAAAACTATATCATATGTTAATTTCTCGAATTAATTAAAAACAAAAAAAAGAGAATTTGCAACAACAAAAAAAACACATTTTCGTAATCCTAGAAACAACAATATTCTTAGTATGCACCAATGACTTTGTGTATTTTTGTAAATTCTCTTTAAAAAGTGTGTTTTTGCAAATTTCCAAAGAAAAAAATGTGTTTAGGTATGACTCCGAAAAACAATTTAGAGTTACCAAAAAGTTTTAATCTGAATTTGAATATCAAATTTTTTTTTAAATATGGTAAGTTTATATATATTTTGTTAATTAATATATGAAATAAAAGAAATAGTTACCGGCTCCTTTAGCGACGGCGGAGTCAACATAAGTGATAGGTACAGCTCCGGCTCTGATTACGGCCACGGTTAACACTAGAAGACTTGACCACCATTGTTTAAGCATCACCATTTTCGAATAAATTTTAATAAAATAAATAAATTTTAATAAAATAAATAAATTTTAATAAAATAAATAAAATTTTAATAAAGTAAATAAATTTTAATAAAATAAATAAATAAAAATAAAAATAAAATAGAAATCTTTGAAAAACGGGGAAAACCGTTGTGATGGATTAAGCTAAAATCCAAAACTTAAATACTATGAATTTTGCTTAAATTTGGACAAGTTCTTTATNTAAAAAGTGTGTTTTTGCAAATTTCCAAAGAAAAAAATGTGTTTAGGTATGACTCCGAAAAACAATTTAGAGTTACCAAAAAGTTTTAATCTGAATTTGAATATCAAATTTTTTTTTAAATATGGTAAGTTTATATATATTTTGTTAATTAATATATGAAATAATAGAAATAGTTACCGGCTCCTTTAGCGACGGCAGAGTCAACATAAGTGATGGGTACAGCTCCGGCTCTGATCACGGCCACGGTTAACACTAGAAGACTTGACCACCATTGTTTAAGCATCACCATTTTCGAATAAATTTTAATAAAATAAATAAATTTTAATAAAATAAATAAATTTTAATAAAATAAATAAAATTTTAATAAAGTAAATAAATTTTAATAAAATAAATAAATAAAAATAAAAATAAAATAGAAATCTTTGAAAAACGGGGAAAACCGTTGTGATGGATTAAGCTAAAATCCAAAACTTAAATACTATGAATTTTGCTTAAATTTGGAGAAGTTCTTTATTTGGAGGAGAGAGAGAAACGAGAAATTATATACACAAATCTCTCGATTTTTTCTCCTTTTTATCCATTTTTTAGGTTAATCTTTCGATAGGTAAAATAAATCAAGAACATTGTTCTATTTCTTCTCATCTCTCATATCTTTCAATTTTCATTACAATCTCTTTCTTTCAATCTTTTACTTTAGATTAAAAATTTTAAGTCACATTTTTTATTAACGGGTTTTCATTAGAGTTGATTAGTAGAGAATGTAGCTGTAGATTTTTACTTTTAAATTTTGATTGTATATGTATAGATTGTGACTGTAATAACTGCGACTTTAAATGTTTGTAAAACTGTGATTATATAGTAGTAAAAACGGTAATAACTATTTGCTAAAATTGTATGGAAAAGAATTGTGAATTTTAATTGATTTTATTGATAATTGATTTCATTTAAACAACATGAACATTTTTTTGATAAAAAAATCAATAAAATATATTTTAATAGTTTTAAAAACTTGTAAAATGTGACTTTTAAAAAATAGTGAAAAAAATGAGAAAACATAAAAAAAAATGGTTGTTAAGACTATTTGATGAGAAATAACATCAAAAGTGTGATTGGTGAAATTTTAACTATAAAAACTATTAAATGTGATACATCTTTGAAAGTAGTGTAACCAATCAGCCCCATTGTTTTTTTCCATGAATTTATTTTTTATTAAATACAAAAGAAGTTTATATTGTATTTTCATTATTTTTTTTTTCATTAACCGCGCCACGATCTCTATTTACTATTGTTTTTAAACTAGATTCTAAATTATTATTTGATAATTTATTTGTTTATTGTTTGGATAAAATTTATTATAAAGGAATACGTGGGTCGTGGCGAATAAGGGGAAGAATAGAAAGCACTCTAAATTTCTTCTTTTGATATGATCTTGTGTCTCCTCAAACTATATGGTCAAACTAGTCATAGTAACCAATACGAGTCAGTTTTCAATTTTGTAACCAACTGGTAAATAATGTTAAGTAAATAGCGAAGATTTAGTTTGTTACATTTTTTTTTTACATTTATCTACGTTTATTTTTGAAAATATTACATATATAATAAGTTGAATTGTTTTTTTACTCATGTATCAAATAAAATAAAAACCATGTATTCTTGATGAAATATTAAATATTAAATAGGTTAAAACTGAAAAAAAATTATGTATTTCAAATCCATAATAGTTTCAAATTTTAAATATTACATAGGTTAAATCTAAATTTTGTTATTAACTCCAAAAATAAATCCATAAATTGTTTACTCTAAATTCTCATATATTAAAAATCATCTAAGTATTTGACTGATTAACATGTCCTTTTAGTGTATTTTGATTCTATAATAACAGTATATTAACCATTACAAATATTAATACAATAATATTTTACTCCAAAAATTTATTAATTATATACATAAATTACTTTCATTTTTACAGAAAATTTATTAAATATCAAGAAAACAATATTTACAAGATGAACAAAAATTTATCAAAATTTAAATAATCATCATAGATTTTAAGCTTTTATTCGTCGGCGGTTGTTGCAGGACAAGTAGGGTTGCAATTAAGTTTTGGACAATCTACGTTCTGAAACGCACTTCGCTCATAGAACCAATCTCCAACCGCCTTCGCCATTTTCTACAACAAATCCAAAAAGAAAACAAAAAATAATTATAAGAAAAATAATCTTCTAGGAAAAATAAATTGAGAAAATGAAAACAAATTCTTACTTTATATTCCCTCTATTTTATAATAACATCTTCCATTTTATAACTTTAGATGTTATAGTAATTTAAAAAATAAATAAAAAAATGTTTTTAGTGATTGAATCTTACTTTTACCTAATCATAATCTAAAATATAAAAATAAATTGACCATTTTAATATATATGTTATTAATTAGTAGGCATTCTAGAGAATTATAAATATAAAAAATTGAGTAACGTCAGAACAAGATTGATCTAGTGACTTTCATTTGTAAGTTTTTCTCTCTGTATCTAAAAGCACTTGGTTTCGAAGTTAGTGATGGCATGTAAAGTATGTATTTAAACTGTATTAGCTAATATGATCGGTTTGTGATCCAAAATATTAAAATAAAATGGAGCTAGTAGTTACCGTGTTAGCGATTTGTGGACCGTTTGCACCAGACCAAGTCAGGGCGCTACCGCCTTGGCAATGAGCGTGGCACGAGTCCATGAACACTCCATTCTCTTTCTNGTATGTATTTAAACTGTATTAGCTAATATGATCGGTTTGTGATCCAAAATATTAAAATAAAATGGAGCTAGTAGTTACCGTGTTAGCGATTTGTGGACCGTTTGCACCAGACCAAGTCAGGGCGCTACCGCCTTGGCAATGAGCGTGGCACGAGTCCATGAACACTCCATTCTCTTTCTTGGCTTGAACCGGTGCTAATGCGGTTAACATTTGAGCTCTATACCCTGAGAAAATAAAATAAATCAAACCGGTTTAGTGAAATTGACCTAATCCAAAATTGGTACATTCCGGTTTAGTAAAATTTTATTTTCTAACCTTGAATGGTTTGAAGCTGAGCAGCTGAACATTTCTTGAGATAAACCTTACAGCCTAACCATTCTTTCTTTTTATCAACAACAGTTGCGGCCAAAACGTTCTTGATCTAAACATAAAAAAAAATTCAAAATCAAAATCTTGAATTATCGCGGCGAAAAAAATCCGATTTAAAGATTTTAAGTTTTTACCTGCCAAGAATCGAATGCAGCATTGATGACAAAGAGAGGTGTTTGCAACGTTTGAGCAACATTTTGCGGGAAGAAACACTGCATAAAAACGATTTAAAAACAAAATGTTTATACGTAAATTCGACACGAAAATGGTTTAGGGTTTAAGATTTTAAGATCGGTGTGTACCAGTTCGGGGCTCATTTTTGAAGTACAAGATTGAGGTAGACCTTTTGCAGAACCCTACATATATATAGTATAGTTTTTACAAAATTAATTGTAACCTTATGAATTTATAATATTTGGTTTAGTATATGTAAATTATTTGAAGAAATGTGGTCGAGAAAAGGAGTGAGAGATCGTACGTGTGTTGTAGCGACTTTTTTGTAATAAGATTCTATGTGATTTCCTCCGTTAATGTCCTTACTATTCAAACCATAAAATAAAAAGAAATAACATTATTTCGTTTTGTTTGAATTTGAGAAAATGACTAAAAAAAATTATATAATTGTCAAGTGCTAAATTAATATCATATTTATTTCAAAAATTAATTTAATCTTTAATTCGTAAAATATAATCAAATAAAACTTCAAGTTTTCTAGATATGACAAATTAATCTCCTCAACGTTAAACAAGATCGACGAATTAGCTGCAAAACTGATGAAATTAAAACCAACATAAACAAAACAATGTCATAAAAGCTGGATTTGGTATAGATTTATCGACAAAATTTGACGATGAAAGATTACCAATTTAACGTCATAAACATATTTATAAAATTTGAAGTTTTGTTTGACTATTTTTTATAAATCGAGAATTAAATTAATTCTTAAAATAAATAAAGAATTGATTTAACACTTGAATACAATATGAGATTTTGTTAGTCATTTACCCTTTAAATTTTATAATAATTTATAAATGATTTAAAATTATAAATATATTACCCGTTGATAAAGTAACCAGCGTCACTAACACACTTGACTTTGGCCGTCTTAGGTAAAGTGGCCTTGAACTGGTCGCAATGTAAGATCGCAGCTAATGCTCCAGCTGAGCAACCAGATAGTATCGCCTACAAAATTTAATGTAACCAAACTATATTAAATTCAATATTCTTAAAAACATTCATATAAATAGTTTTGTTATACAGAAATTTGTATTATTTTTTTTACGTTTTGAGCGTTTTTCATTCCTTTCTCCATAAGATCATCAATCACTGCACGCCAAACTCTAGCACCGCGGAAAAATAGTTTCTTTGCCTGCAATTTTTCATCAAAATTATACGCGGTTTTAATATTTTCAACAGATATATCTTATCAAAATTTAATGTCTAGTAACATTATGATTTTTAAAAATTATGGTTTGGTGAATTACTGGATCAACAGCTTCGATATCACCGGTAAAAGATGAACCATCGCAATACCGAATTTTGATTCGATTCCAGTTATAAAAATCTGCAAAAACAAATTGATAACAACTCAAGCATCAAAACCTCAAAAAAACGAAACAAAGTATATCAAAATTATAAATGGGAGATTTGCAAAAATACATTTTTCATAGAATATTTGCAAAAATACACAAAATCATTATTGTATACCTAAAATACCCTTGTTTCTAGCATTTGTGTATTTTTACAAATATATACAACATAAACAAAAATGTATTTTTTTGCGAATCTTTTTATATATATAAAAGTAAAGATTTAAAGAACCTGGATTAGTGCTTTGTACGCCACCCAAAATACCAGAGAAACCAAAGTCTTTGTTCATTAATTTAGATGAACCTTTCATTGTAACTTTGCGTTTAAGACATGAAACTGTATCGGTACACCATCCTCCTCCCTAAGACATAAAAACTTTATATTAAATTATATATAATATTAAAAAATGTATTTTAAATAAAAGAAATAAATTAAACCTCCATATGAACAATCCAATTGTTCACTCCTGACCCAGATCCTTTATCAAAATGATAAGCTGGTGCACTACCATCCAAACACACTACAAAACATTATAAAATTAATTAAAAATATAGCATATGTTAATTTTTCAATTAATTTAAAAAATGAGGATTTGCAACAAAAAAATACATATTTTTATGGGTGTATTTAAAATAAACAAAATTCTAGAAACAAATTTTTTTATGCACTAATGAATTCGTGTATTTTTGTAAATTCTCCATAAAAAGATGTGTTTTAGCAAATTCCTAAAAAAATGTATTAAGGTATGACTTTGAAAATCAATTTAGAGTTACCAAAAATCTAATCTGAATTTGAATATCAAATTATTTTTGAAATATGGTCAGTTTCTATTTATTTTGTTAATTAAAACTATTGCATATGTTAATATCTCGAATTAATTAAAAAAAAGAGAGGATTTGCAACAAAAAAAAAATACACATTTTCATAATTCTTAGTATGCACCAATGAATTTGTGTATTTTTGTAAATTCTCTGTAAAAAGTGTGTTTTTGCAAATTTCCAAAGAAAAAAATGTGTTTAGGTATGACTCCGAAAAACAATTTAGAGTTACCAAAAAGTTTTAATCTGAATTTGAATATCAAATTATTTTTTAAATATGGTAAGTTTATATATATTTTGTTAATTAATATATGAAATAATAGAAATAGTTACCGGCTCCTTTAGCGACGGCAGAGTCAACATAAGTGATGGGTACAGCTCCGGCTCTGATCACGGCCACGGTTAACACTAGAAGACTTGACCACCATTGTTTAAGCATCACCATTTTCGAATAAATTTTAATAAAATAAATAAATTTTAATTAAGTAAATAAATTTTAATAAAATAAATAAATTTTAATAAAGTAAATAAATTTTAATAAAATAAATAAATAAAAATAAAAATAAAATAGAAATCTTTGAAAAACGGGGAAAACCGTTGTGATGGATTAAGCTAAAATCCAAAACTTAAATACTATGAATTTTGCTTAAATTTGGACAAGTTCTTTATTTGGAGGAGAGAGAGAAACGAGAAATTATATACACAAATCTCTCGATTTTTTCTCCTTTTTCTCTATTTTTCAGGCTAATCTTCAATAGGTAAAACAAATCAAGAACATTTTAATGGTCGATTTACTCTTTATTGTTTTCAACCTCTCAAATTCTAATTTTTCTTTAAATTTATTCAATTCTTATTTTCTTGTTGAAAAAACGTGCGTTTTTTGTTTCTATTTCTGCAATTTTCTATAAATTTACTGTTTCAGATGTCTTGATTGATTTAGATTTTTGGGTTTTATTGTGTTATGTATGCACATAAACTGTTCGATGAAATGCCTGAACGAATCATGTCATCGGTTTATTGTTAATTATTAATCTTTAGGTAGATATATACAATTCACAATAAACACTTGTTCCAAATAATATAGAGAATACTTGTTATTTTTAAGGTGTTTTGAAAGAAAATGAAAAAATATAAATAAAGTAGTAAATTTTGCTTTTTTTATCATGTATTTAAAATTTTAATTTAGGGTGTTAAAACCATATGTGTTATTTTTTTGGGGATTTGCAAAAATGGCACTTTAATTAGTTTTTTAGCAAAAATAGCACTGAAATGATATTTCTTACAAAAATAGCATTTTGGATTCCTAGATGGACAACAATACCCTTTTATGTCATTT
>KE152173.1:20546-50826 GCA_000411095.1 Aethionema arabicum | reverse complement strand
AGTGTCGTCCACTAGAATAAATACTTTTATTTATTATTAGTATAAAAGTTTAAATAAAATATCTTAAATAATAAAATTTATTGTTATAAAAATTAATTAAGATTTTACTTTTGTTAAATGGTTCTAGAGGTAGAATGGTAGATAGTAGATGAAGAGAAAACACTTGGAATCTTAATTTCCCAAAATACCCTTGTTAATCAAACTAAAACAAACCGGATTTCACCGCATCTGGAAGGGCAAAACGAGAATCTTGACAATTCGTTTTATATTTAGTTTGTAATTAAGAACAATTAAATACGCAAGATTCTAGCATTATTTTTTGTTAAAAATTATAGTATTTGTTTTGTTATAAAATCGTATTAATTACAGTTATGAATAAGTCATAAATAAACTGAATAAGACATTTATTAATTTCCTAAGATTTTTTTATAAGCTACGGTTGAAGTAGAAAATCTAAGATCAGATTTGACAATGAAGAAAATTATTTTACTTTATGTAAAAATAAATTAAGCTTTGTTACCTTTTGAAAATGGATCTTCGAATATCTTCTTCTTCGTATAAATTTAAATAAGAAGATTTTTTTTATTTGCGAAATTGTGAAGCTATGAAGAGTAAAATGTTGAATAAGAAGCCATTGGTGTTTTCTTTGTTATATAGATGTCAAAGAAATGACTTTTTATTCTTTATTTTTATATTTAACTTCAATAAGTTAGCATACAATTTATTTTTTATTTTTAATTATTTTAATACTATATATAAATTACAACTTTCACATAAATTCCGACAAGATCACATATTCACATGTTAGAATTTCGAGAAAAACAAAATCACATGTCAAAATTTAATTTAAAATATTCTTTTATAACTCTATAGGAATATATTATATATTTTATCCGTATTAAAAAAATGATGTTTTAAGTTTTTTATTTGTTTCAAAAAAATGATTTTTTTATCAATTTTTAATTAAATCTAAATAATAAAAATAATTATTTTTATGAATTTCAAAATTTTAGATTACATATTTATAGGGAATAGTTAAAAATAATTTTTTTTTTTACATTTCTTTAACATTTATCAGAACTTTAAATAAAATTAATTATCATTAGTTGATGATTATACCAATTTTTTTTTAGGCAGCCAAATTGTTGATTATTTAGTAGTTTTTTTGTCTAAAGATTATTTAGTAGTTAAGTTAGTGAATTGTTAGTATTTTTTTTTAAATAGCATTTATTATATATCTGTAAATTTTGTAGTACAGAAATATCAATAATTTATACACATAATCTAAACGGAATCTAATGAAATCACTGTACCAATAATGTCAATATCGGTTCTAATGAAAAAAGGATTATTTTCGATTTCAAAAGTCTGAGAAAATTACATTTATTTCTTTTAATAGAAAAAAGTTTTAATTATTTTTCCAGCTGTACCGTCATGTCGGTGCTGTGCACTGAACCGAATTAATGCCTAGTAACCAAACGTTTGAGACTTTGACTATTATTTCCGGTGGCATTAGATAAAGTTTTTTTTTTTTTAATCATAAATCGATTTTCGAAAAAACAACCATAAACCGATAATTATGATATAAGAAAAAAAATTAATCCATCGATTGAATAATTTGATATGCTTAATATTTTTTAGTAGCGAATTATTTAATACTAAAAATTAAATATATCTGTACATACTTTATAAAATATGTTCTGATAAGAAAAGAAGAAAAAATATATTTATGTATATATATATAGAAGTTTATATTTTGCGAAAAAAAAAAATATATAGAAGTTTATATAGGAACGTACGTGTTATTTTATTTTTTTTATCGCATAAACTACAAATCGGTATATTAGATAAAATACAAATTTTTCATAGAAAAAAATACTCGTCACTAGATTACATGGTTTTTGTCCTACTTATTCAACTTAAAAAAAAATACTACTTATTCAACTTGATTTGTTATAGAAACAAAAATCACATAATTATATATTTAATTTAATATATATATATATATTGATAAAATAATTTAATTCAATATTTGACATTGCCATAATGTATTTAAAAAGAAATTCAGCTATTGATATACTAAATTACTAAAGAGAGGAGTTTAGTATCTTAATAAAATAAAATTATGATAATGTAGTATTATAGCTTATTTCCCATATATGATTGATTTACTGTTATAAATTTATAATGCAACTATATAATGATACAACTTTAAAATAATTTGGAATACAATTGTAGATATTGAATTTGGGCCTAAGCCTTGATTTATTATGTACATATTTATATAAGTGGCCCGTTTATGGAAAAATTAAAAAATAAATAAGTGGCCCGTTTGAACTCAAAACTAAATGCGTGTATTCACAATTTTACATACACACGAAAAATGTAAGCTATATTAAATTCTGAGTTTAACAAATAATGGAAAAAAAAATGGTGAAATAAATAAATAGGTAAATAATTCCTAAAGTGTATTGAACTTCAACTGTCACCGTATAATATTTATTGTATTGTATGAATTAATAATTAGTAAAACATAATCTGTCATGCATGTGAAAATTTAATTTTGGGTTGGCTTAAAATATTTTAATATTCACAACTACAAAAAAGACAATAAATTCACAATTGATTGATATTAGTATTATGAAATAATAAACTATAATTTTTGTTATATGTATTCTCTATTTCTTTGTTCTTAGCGGCTACATTATTGATTAATAGTCTAATCTTCATTCATTAACATTTGATTACTGGTCAGAATATTATTTGATGAATTAACTATTTATTTATTATTTTATGTATTAAATCTAGTACGTATTCCCTTTATTTTTTCATATTATTTTTTTAAAATATTTTTAATAGTTTTTTTTATATATATAGACCACAAACGGATCTCATTAACTATATGGTTTGAAAAATAAAATATCAGTTTCTTTCACAAATTTAGTTTTACTATTATTTTTTGAACCCAATTTTTTGCACCATATTAGATCGTAATTGTTGCAGTAAAATTATTTTATGTAGCGAATACTTATGTGTATTCATACAATCGTACTTCATATAATGTGCTTATATATATAAGTGTAACATTTTTTAAATATATAAAAATGATAAACAACATATTAGTAATAGTATATATATAAAAAAAGTCAACGGAGGAAATTATATATATAAGTGTAATTGCAATCAACAACTTTTCTTTTAATTAATTTCATTATTCGTCCACAATTATGATTGGCACATGCTTATGCAAAGTCAAGTCAATTCTGAAAAGGATGTTTGATTATGTAATTAGTGTTAATTATTCTCAAATCTCATATCCATTCAATTATCAAATAATTATACACTAGATATTTTCGCTATGTTTAACGCAAAATTAAAATGTACCGACAAATATTAAATATAAGTGATAGTTCAACTTTTTTTTAAACCGTTAATTCTCTAATGGTACGGTAATATAATATTTTCCAAAACATATATAGGTTTATTATAAATTTGTTTCTCAAATAATATATTTATCATAATATTAAGTTTTATTTTGTTTAAAATTTTCGATTTTCACAATGAATACAAATGTTATACTAAATTTAAAATATATTTTCCCTCCGTTTTTTTTAAATGTCGTTTTAGGATTTTGTACACAGTTTAAGAAATTTTATGATTTGCCTAAAATAATCTTATTGATCATAATTATTTACTAATCTTTTTATAATAATTTTTTAAAACATTTATTGATGAAGGCATACCTGATATTTACTTACATAAGTTATAAAACATAAAACAACATTTAATTTGAAAAAAAATATATTAAAACAAGATTTGAAAAAAAAACGGAAAGAGTGTGTGTGTTTTTTTTATCATAATGATTGTTAGCTCTTGTTGCAAATAAAGGTTAATATCAAGTTCAATAAATTGTGAGATGTATTATTTGGAATTTTTATGAAAAGCCAATAATATAAATTACTAAATTCACTAGTAAGTAAAATAAGTAAAACGTCGTCCCCCCATCCTTGGAAAAAAAAAAGTAAAATAAGGCTAATAAATGAAGGAAAAAAATCCATGACAAGTGGGGTTTAAATTTGGTCAAATGTATTTATTATGATTCGGATCAATTGTCACTCTAAAGCAATAATATTAAATATAGACATTGATATAAATATAACATACTAGTATAACTTAGCATCTTTAGATTTTTAGTTATTTGAAAAATATAACTATAGTTATTACATTTATTGTTTTCATAGATTTGTAAAAAGTCAACCGTCACAAATAAAGAGAATAAACATAGTTATATGATTTAAACCAAGTTAACAAATATTATATTTCCTTATATTTTCAATTTTTTATAATTTATATGATAACCTTGTATTGAAAATAAATTTATATTTAAAATAATTTAGATATTTTGTAGATAATTGTTTTTTAACCGAACGAGCCCAAATTAAATCGACCTAATTACGAATTAATTTAACCGAATCTTAAACCGGAATAAACCACCCATTTGATTTTACCGCGTGAAAGTGAAATCAAAGAGAGATGGGACCCACAAGGCTTTAAAAGACAGGAGTAGACTCTACGTGGAAACTGCTTTATTTAAGCCAACCAAAGCTGAAAGCACAATGGGCCTAATGGGCCAACCTATATTTGACCTTTACTTTGTTTTTAATGATTTTATATTTGAAATGCTTTATTTCTCAATACAAAATTATTATTTATTTGACCTAAATTATTTCTTGCTAATTTATTATTCGCTTTCTTAACTCTAAAAAACTATTATTCATTTAAGTTTATTTTTTTGATAATTTTTTTTAGAATAATTAAGACAGTATATCTTAATCATAAGTTATTTTTCGATCATAATAATTAAAAAGTAGAGTAACTTTGTTATTTTATTAAAAAAATATTTAATATAATAATAACTATGTAATTACGATAAATAAAAAGTAGAGTAACTTTGTTATTTTAAACATTTAATGTAGAAACTAGAAAGTATCTTATGCTTTCACAAAAATTATCAAAATATTGATCTTAGTTTGAAGGAACTATGAATCTAACAACCAAATTTTCTTAAATTATAAGAAAAAAAAAATTAATATTGTCTATATATATAACATACTTTCTTTTTACCATTTTTCATAATTTATTAAAACCATATGGTAAAAACAATACAAAATTGCATGACCTAAATTATACTTATGTAAATTGTTATATGATTAAGAAAAATAAAATCAGATTAAGAACAGCAATCAAGAAACTTTTATAAAATTATATTATAAAATTATAATCAAACAAATGTTAAAAATTATGTTTTAAAAGTTGATATGGACCACATAGTGTGGGAACTCATCTAATATATTTTACCAAAAAAAAAACTAATCTAATATATATTACTTTAAAAATAGAAAGTAACATAAAGATTCGTTTGATTATTACGGATAAAAATTATTAAAATCATCATATCTTGTTATATTTTCTAATTTTTGTTTGACTAAAATGAAAACTAAATAGTGTTTTTTTTTGCTCTAACGTTTCTGCAATATTCACTAAAATAACATTAACTCGTTTACTTAAAATGTCAACATATTACCTAATATAAACCTACAACTACAAGCTTGCAGGCTTGTAGCTGCAGTTATTTGAGCTTCGTTGACTTTGACTTTTTATGGTTTTGTCTTATTGCAAGATCGAATACGTTGAATATTCCTCTAAATTGTCTTCATACCAATGAGAAATTCTGATATTTTCTACAAAGACAAAAGTCACAAATAATTCAATTTTGATATTAAATATTAAATATGATATTTTCCGCTCTTGAAAAATCATAGGACCATTTTATATGTTATCCATTAGTTGATATTACCAAATAAAATATCACATATTTTCTTTATTTTTTGTCTTTATCACGCTTCAATATGAAGTTTTTTTTCTTATTAAAAGCTACAAAAAGAAGTCACATTCGTCCCTTTAATACTTTTTTCTTGATTGTGAAATTATTTTCTCATTAATCTCTTTTTTAATAATCAATATTCTTTTTTTTTAAACTCATAATTTCAAATTTTACTTGTACAATAGTTTCTCCCACATTTAACAGTGATCATAATTCTTCAAAACTAAATTTGATTTATTTATTTTAGTTTTTAAGATTTTGAAATTTGTATAGATAAAATGTTAAAGCATATACTTGATACCGTTTTTTAAATACAGAAGATGAGACTTTTTTTTTAAATATTGAGTTCAAATATTATTGAATACAATAAGCCTGTTACTATCGTAACAAATTAAATTAATAATTTGTCCACATTTCACATTCAGTTACATTATACATATGATTTTTTTATTATATATTTTTTTTTCTAAATTTAACCGTATAATGTTGAAGTTATTTTTTATTCTATCTTACACAATGTGTATTTAAAATTTTCATAAGTCATCTAAAAATTTGGGAATTTCTCTCTATATTTGTGTCATTTGTTTTTTAGAGTTTAGAATTAAATACATGTAAACGACAGCAGGGGCAATTTAGGAATTTCAAAATAGTGATAATCATAAGGAAATCTGAGTTCAGAAGTAAAAGCTAGTGCCGCGAATCTGGGAAATATAACTAGTTTAACTTTTCATAAATTACTTTTAGCTCCTTTAGATAAATAAGATTACTTTATCCTCCCTTTACTTTTTTTAATTCGAAATATACCCCCATTTACTTTTTTTAACCACGCTTGATACATAAACATGATTCATATGAATATTATTTCAAATACATTAATCAATTTATTAAATATTTAAAAGCCACAAAAAGTAACAATCAATATATGATAAAAAATAAATGAAATTTATAATACTCTGATTTTTACTGTTACTGTGATATAAGCTATAAATAACATTGAAAAAAAAAGCTATAAATAACATATAATTAATTAGATTACACATAATCAATTGATTTATATTATTTATATAGTGACAATTAAATTTAGTTTTATACTAATTCAATAAGCATATTTCATATAATTCGGTAACCATTTACTTTATAATATTTATAGGTATGATGTGATTACATTAATAATAAATTAAGTTTCCTACATTTTTCACGTATTAAAATATCATAAAGTAAAAATGCAAGAAAAACGGAATATTATCACATATTTTTGGACGGTTAATTAATTAAAAATATTAAAAGTTCGAATCTATTCTAATATCACGGATTTGTATATATGTGAACATGCTATATAATTAAATTAAAAACTAAAGAAAAAACAATATGGATAAGCACTCCACGTAATTACAAGTGCGTTGTTATAATATCTCTGGAAATAAAAGAAATTAATTTGTCAAACGAAACTGTTTACAAGAAAACTTTATATCTGTAAAGGAAAACAAATTTGAAGTCACGTTATATAAAAAAAATAACATTAAAATGAAAAATATAAAACCATGCTGCATCCCATGAAACAAATTAATTCTAGAACATTATCCAAAATGGATTTAATGTTATCCAAAAAAAAGATAGAAAAATTAGTTGGACCGTCAAATGAAATTTGTTACTTGCGGATTATTATATGACGTGTACAATTAATTTTGCAACCAATCCACCGACCTCAATTTTTGAATTTCTAATTTTATTTTTGAATTTAATAATTTGATAACTTTAAATTCACAATTTCTAAACGTTATGGTTATTTGATTTTGAAGTATTTGTCATATATAAGGAAAATTGATAGTTGATATTTTCATATTAATTAATACTTGAACCAATATTAGTTTCATATTTATTTTTACTTTCAAATTTTTTAATTAATTAGCTGATAAATTTAGAATTTTGGTATAAAATGAATTCTTATATCAATTAATGTTGTTGTCTAATGATGTGGACTTATTGACACTCTAACTACTACTATATTTTACAGATAATTAGATTGATAAATTACATTATAGCGAAATAAATAATCAATTATATATTAAAAAAATATTGGACAAAGCCTACTGTTATATATATTTTATTTAACTTATATATTTGAGAAATGCTCAGAGTTTTAAAATATTTCGATTTGTTTTACATCTCTTTTGAAGTATCGTAATAATGTTTATTCGTATTTTTTTTTCAAATATAAGTAAAATTGTTAGGTTACTATAATAATTTACACATATTAAACTTTTAATGACATTAATAATTTACAAGAGTTTTTTTTTTGTTTTTGAAGATTTAAAGTATGAAAACTTTGAAAATGTGAACACTAATAAGTATTAACAAGTTACATTTTCACAAAATAAATAAAAATAAACAAATAAAATTACTTGTTTTGGATATTACCATCAAGTGGATTTTTATAGTCAATGAAATGTGTGTTGATTTACACGTCATTATTACGTACACAACCACCATTTTATTCACACCACATTTAGATATTTTATAACTTTGATCTTACAAAAAAATAATTTTAGTTAGTTTTTAATTACAAAATATAAAAGAATGGATTTACAAGATTTTAATATTTTTAAAATCATATTTTCATCAAGAAAAAAAAGATAACACTATATATTTATTTTTTTTAAATGGTTTTTTTAATATTATTTATGAATAACAAAATATTAAAATAGTTTCTATTTTACCAAAAATTAAATTTAATTACGGTTAACAATTGTCCTAACCCAATAATATAATTATAAGCCCATAATTTAAAAAATTATTGAATTCATCAACTAATAATGCGTACAAAAAATACATATTTAGTACTATAAGTTTATAAATGCGAAGAAAGTCAACACTAACATGATAAATAAATATCATGTTCACATAACGGTCAACAAGTTGCTCAATATCGTAAAACAGTGACACATTTTTCAATTATTTTATGCTATGGATAAATTTAGTAACACTCCAATAATTATCTCAACATTAAAAATTAAATTATTTTACAATAAAGTAAATTGTTGTGAAGATAAATTAAAATTATTTTAAGATTCACAGCTAAGAAAATAAAGACACGACAGCTCAACACTTCTTCTTCTCATCTCTTCCTTCACTCTCTATATAAACTCTTATGTCCCTCTCTGATCTCTTCATCTATTTCTTCTCAATTTCCGTCCCTTATTATTATTTCCTTGCAGAAAACACCCCCAATCAAACGTTTAGGGTTGTAAAAGTTAAATTAGAAAGTTTCGGGGCTATTTTGTAATTTCTTGAAAATGCCTGGCGTCGGTGGTATCGTCGTCGGTGATGGCCAGAAGGCATATCCCGGCAAGCTTACTCCTTTTGTTACCTTTACTTGTATCGTCGCCGCCATGGGTGGTCTCATCTTTGGTTATGATATTGGAATTTCTGGTAAGTATTTAATATTTTGCATTTTGACCCCATGACTTTTATTTTAGTCAATAACATCCTATTTTTAAGTTCATATGGTAAATTATTATTTTTGGTTTTTTCAAATATATCCCTGTTTTTTTTTCTCTTTGGTCAAAGACACCCCCGGTGGCTAAAATTCACATAATCCTCAGATATATTTTGTTTTAGAATTTTACAAATTTGTCCCCATATGTTTCTTTGAAATTATAGAATATTCTATGACTCAAAATTATGGAACCCCAAACAGTATTAGATTTAAAAATAATTACAAAATCATCCCAATATCTCTTTAGGGAAAATTTCAGAGCACACAACAACAGTAGGTTTTGATAATTTACAAAATCACCCCATATGTTTTTTTGAAGTCAATAACACCCTCAAATTACATGATCACCGGCAACATAACTTTTTGAAAAATAAAAAAGTCGCCCCGTTTTTCCTTTTTAGCTATTAAAGCCCCCCAAAAGTACATAATCCCCAGCAATATTACCTTTTAAATATATTTTTTTTCCAAAATCACAAATTTACGAAATCACCCCATTTTTCTCTTTTGAGATATAAAACCCCTTTGACTAGAATTTACATAATAGCCAGCAAAATAAAATAAAAATAATGTTCAAAATTCTCCCCATTTTTCTCTTTTTAGCTAGAAACACCCCCACGAAAATTACATAATCCCCATCAATATTAAGCTTTAAAAAATTACAAATTTAACCCAATATCTCTCGCCAGATCCATGAACACCCCATGACTCAAAAAATACAAAATTCTCATCAATACTTATCTCTAAAATATTCACAAAATGACCCATTATTTTCCATATATGCACAAAATGACCCCAAAGTATTCACAAAATGACCCATTATTCTCCATATATTCACAAAATGACCCCATAATTCTCCATATTTTCACAAACACCCCCTAACTCATTTTTCAATCAAATCTCAGGTGGTGTAACCTCGATGCCGTCGTTCCTCCAAAAATTCTTCCCATCAGTATACAGAAAACAACAAGAAGATGCTTCAACAAATCAATATTGTCAATACGATAGTCCAACGTTGACTATATTCACATCGTCGTTATACTTAGCGGCGTTGATTTCATCGCTGGTGGCTTCCACCGTCACACGGCGGTTTGGACGGCGGCTCTCTATGCTCTTCGGTGGTATACTCTTCTGTGCCGGAGCTCTCATTAATGGCTTCGCTAAACACGTTTGGATGCTTATCGTCGGTCGAATTTTACTCGGTTTTGGTATCGGTTTCGCTAACCAGGTCCGTTTCATCAAAACTATATTATAAAATTTGAATAAATAGTAACATAGACTCTGAATTTTACGATTTGGTGTTAAAACTCTTCAATTTTGAAAATGGTTTTTTAGACCCGAAATTTGGATAACCAAATTTTTTTAGACATATAATAACTAATAAGGTTTTTTAATCAAAATCTCAAATTTAAATTTATAATTATAGTATAATTAATATAAATTTTGATTATATTTTTTTATAACCAAATTTTTTTAGACATATAATAACTAATAAGGTTTTTTTAATCAAAATCTCAAATTTAAACTTAAACTTATAATTATAGTATAATTAATATAAATTTTGATTATATTTTTTTGGTTAAATTTTTAAATATGGTTTAATATAATGTTCAAAGTTTAATTTTAATTAAAAAATGCGTAGAATTTAAAAAAATCCGTTATCAAAATTCTGAATTCAAAATTCATGTTTTATAGTTAAAAGTCAAAACAAAATAGTTTATGATCTAAAATACAATATTTCCTTTGAAATATTACATTTTATGAATCCAATGGCGAACACTTCTTTGTTACCTAAAAAGAAAGAATTGTTTTGTTAAGTTAGATTTACAATTATGGTATTTATATTTTATTTTTATAATAAATGAAATTTAGTTATGGACCTAGCTATCAAGTGCACATAATCATTAAATAGTTAGGTGAAGTTGACATTATTTAATTTAATAATGGAGATCTCATTAATTTTTCACATTTTATTATATTATAAAGTTTTTATTTAATGTATTTATTTTCTTGAGCTATACAATAAATCCAACCTGTGATGTCTCTTTCTCTTTCGTCATACATTTTCAATTACTTCAATTAATTAAATATATTTCTTATTTCCGTATCTTACTCTTACATACAGAAATTAAAAAGTTAGATTCCAACCGTATGTACATAATGACGTAATTGCCCTTTATAAAGCTCAGTATTTACAGTAATACCCTTGCTTTTAAAATATTTTTTAAAATGACGTAATTGACCCTGTTTAATCTCGTTATTTACAGTCTGTGCCACTCTACCTCTCTGAAATGGCTCCGTACAAATTCAGAGGAGCTTTGAACATCGGATTCCAGCTCTCAATCACAATCGGAATCCTCGTCGCGGAGGTTCTTAACTACTTCTTCGCGAAAATCGAAGGTGGTTGGGGATGGAGGCTCAGTCTCGGTGGCGCGGTGGTTCCGGCATTGATCATAACCGCTGGATCTCTCGTCCTCCCTGATACTCCAAATTCAATGATCGAACGAGGTCAACACGAAGAGGCGAAAACAAAATTGAGAAGAATCCGAGGTATTGATGATGTTAGTCAGGAATTTGACGATCTAGTTGCTGCGAGTAAAGAGTCTCAATCGATTGAGCATCCATGGAGAAATCTCCTCCGTCGTAAGTACAGGCCACATTTGACAATGGCGGTTATGATTCCGTTCTTTCAACAGCTTACTGGAATCAATGTTATTATGTTTTATGCTCCTGTGTTGTTTAATACTATTGGTTTCACTACCGATGCGGCGCTCATGTCTGCTGTGGTTACCGGATCTGTTAATGTTGCTGCTACTCTTGTATCGATCTATGGAGTCGATAGGTGGGGTCGTCGATTCCTCTTCCTTGAAGGCGGTACACAAATGCTTCTATGCCAGGTGCGGAATCTATATATACATATACTGTATCTTTCTACAGGACAATGAAATAGTGACACCATGAACTTGCACTGGTTTATATCCGATTAGAGATGGATTATTTATGAACTTACAGTGCTTTATATGAGATTAGAGATGATAGTTCATGAACTTGATCTTTTTTGGGTAAACAGATTGATAATTCATGAACTTGCACTTGTTTATATGCGATTAGAGATGGATAATTGATGAACTTGCACTTGTTTATATGCGATTAGTGATCGAAAATTTATGAACTTGCAGTGCTTTATATTCAATTAGAGATGGATAATTTATGAACTTTCATTTGTTTATATGCGACTAGAGATGGACAATTGATGAACTTGCACTTGTTTATATGCGATTAGTGATCGGAAATTTATGAACTTGCAGTGCTTTATATTCAATTAGAGATGGATAATTTATGAACTTGCACTTGTTTATATGCGATCAGAGATCGATTTTCGCTGGATACAGAAGTTAAGTATAGATTTGTACTGATATAAACACGTCTAAAGATCAATTTTCGCTGGACACAGAAGTTTAAGTATAGATTTGCACTAATAGAAACGCATCTAAAGATCAATTTTCATTGGATTTGGAAGATGTGTGTCAATTAAACTAACCAAAGATCTCTTTTTTTCTCTTTGTTTTGGCTATAGGCTGTGGTTGCAGCCTGCATTGGAGCCAAATTCGGAATAGACGGTACCCCCGGGGAGTTACCAAAGTGGTATGCTATAGTAGTTGTAACCTTTATATGCATCTACGTAGCGGGTTTCGCGTGGTCATGGGGACCATTAGGATGGTTAGTACCAAGTGAAATCTTCCCATTAGAGATAAGATCAGCAGCTCAGAGCATAACAGTTTCAGTAAACATGATCTTCACATTCATAATTGCTCAAGTCTTTTTGACAATGCTTTGTCACTTAAAATTCGGGCTTTTTCTGTTTTTCGCGTTCTTCGTCGTGGTAATGTCGATATTTATATACATATTTTTACCGGAAACTAAAGGGATTCCGATAGAAGAAATGGGACAAGTTTGGAGATCACATTGGTATTGGTCAAGGTTTGTTGAAGATGGTGAATATGGAAATGGTCTTGAGATGGGAAATGGTAAAAATAACCAAGGAACTAAGAGTGTTTGATTTTTAATTTTTTTTTTTATATATTTTAAGTTTTAAATGAGAAAAAAAGAAGATTTGTGATCACTAATTTCTACACAAAAAATATTGTATTTAGTGTAGATGTATTAATGTTTATATAATTTGATTTCCACTTCGTGTATTAATACCTTATTTAAAAATTTTAATTTGGTTATAAAAAACATTATTGATTAAAAATTATTCGATGCTTTATGAGATAAGTATAATTAAAGTAAAAAAAATTATCCCTTATATTATTAAGATATTACTCCCTCTATTATCTATTAAGCGGGGAAAAAAATTGTTTCTAAATAGTGAGGTTTTCACTTATTAATACAAAATTTGACATTTATTTATATTTTTACCCTTATCTTCTACATATTTAATTTGGTCAAAATTCCCAAACCTCAAAATATAAAGTTAAAATGAGTATTTTATCTATTTTCTTAATTTTTGGATAAAATTCTTAAACTATAATTAAAAAAGAACAGATGGAGTAGGAAAGTATTATTATAATATTTAGTGTTAAAAAAAATTGCGGTTAATTTATAAAAAGGTTATTTCATAGAGTAATAATCATATTCCTAAATTTTTAGATTTAATTGGAGTTTGTATTAGCTGTTATTGAAGTTTATGTTAAGCAATTAAATTAAAGGGTGGGCAGTCTTATAAGTGAAGCATTCGGTAAAATACTACATTAATTTATTATTTGTCATTAGTTTGTAATAAATATTTTTGTATGACTGGTATTATGTAATTTCTAGATGACGGTTTTTAAATTTATGTTTTAAAATGAGATTGATGTTTTGGTTGACTTAGATGCATAGGTACAAATTTTATGATATCACATTTATGATTTTTATATTTCTAATTTTAGATTTTATCACTTAAGTGTATGTTTCTTTATTAAGAATATACAGTATATATAAGTGTGTGTAATAAAATAAGCCAAAATTAATAATAAAATCAACAAAAAATGAAATCTTGAGTACACATTTTTGTTTTCTAACAATTTCCACGTTATTGACACATATCAATTAGATTGGAAAACAAAGCTATCAATGTCTATGGCTAGATACCAAACACCAATTTGCTATTGAATTTTCTTATATAATCTTAAGTTTATGGCAATTTTTTTGTTTAAATATATTTATATTTTATTTCTATTTAAATATTATTTTAAATGTGGTGAGAAAGTAATATAAATGAATAAAATAGCAAGTCTATAAGTATTTTGTAAAGCCCTTAGTCCATATGTTTAGATTTTCTTTTAGTATCTCTATGTTATTTATTTATATATTTTAAAACTAGAGAACAAATTATTTTCGTTTTTTTTATTGAAAACTATTCGTAAATCAATCATATTTTTGTTTTAAATCAATAACAATATAATTTTACTATGCTAATTAATGCAAAAGTAGAAATATTTTCTATATATTTCGAGAAACAATATATGATTATAATTGTTCATATACCATAATTTTTTTTATTTCACTTTTATAATAATAACATTAGTTATATATTAATATATTGATTTCATAAACAACAAGATGATCTATACAATAGTTATTGATATTTTATTTGGATGCATACGCCACAATAAATTCGTCCATATCTACAATATATATATAAAAAAAGAAAATACTTCTTCTTTTCTTTATTGTCTTTTTGGACCAACCAACACGAGACTTATGTCATAAACCAGCAAAATCTAGTGGAATCCACAAAAGATAGAAATATTCTTTCTTTTTTATTTTCTAAAGGGACCCTTTTCCAAACAAACAAAACCTTTTTCTCCTTTTTAATAACTAACACATAATTTGTAGCCAAATAATGTATAACTTCTGATCCATACATAAATTATTTCTTCTTAATTTTTAAAATAATAATTTAGAGATTCGCATGCTTAAAGTTAAAAATCCACTTTGCTTTTGGTAGCATGTGATCCAAAGTATCCAACCGTTTTGGTTAGGTAAGGAAAAAAGAATCCAGAAAAAGTGGTTTCACACAATAAAATAAATAAACTAAATAGCTAATATATAATATTTACATATCCAATAAGGTACTATAGTATATAATACATATATATACACAGAGAATATGTAATGTAATACATCTAACATGACAAATAATATATATATATATATATATACAAAAAAATATAATGTCTATGTATATTATCATAATATTACATATTATCTATATTATTATATATTATTAGTAAATATATATCATTTATAATATACATATAATACATATATAAATTATTTAATATAGCATATATTATTACTATATGTAATTTGTAAGTATAATAAGTATATTTTAATACATATTATATAAATTTTACCTATATAATATGCATATGAATATATAAATATACGTATTACATGTAATGCATCATATATATTGTAGTTAGGGTATTTGGTTAAAGATTAAATAGAGTAAAATCTCTCTGCCAAAATTACAAAATACAAATGCAAAACTTGCTAATGATTTTCCAGTGATTAAATTACACAATTTTTTCATGTGAAAATTATAGAAAATCAAGTCAATTTACATTCTTATTATCACCAAACAATATTATTCACATGTACATCCACATGTAACAATAATAAACATGGTTCATTATAATACTCATAATGCTATACTCCATGCTGCTTATTTGCTGGTTTGGTTTCATTACTTGAGTTATTAGACATCAAATCTTCATCACTTGTGTCCAATACAAACATGGGCTCTGTTGGCTTTGGTAACTCCATTGTTGAAGTCAACATTGAAATGAGTTGTTTAATGTTTGGTCTGTCTATTGCTTGATGTTGAACACAAAGTAAACTTATCTGAACACATCTCTTCACTTCTTCAGATGAAGAATCAGAATCAAAATTAGAATCAACAATGTCTTGATCTAGTAAATCTACTCCTCCTGTTTCATTCCATGATTCCCATGCCTGTTTCAATGATCGAAACCGCGAAAAAAATATAAGAATTGAGGCATAAACTTGATTGGATTGAGAATATGTGAAAATTTTGCAATTTTCTAATTTAAAACCAATGGACTGATCTGTATTAGTGTTGATACTTTACATTTTTTGGGAGATTCATTTGTTTTGGAGTCTAAATTTTATTTTAGATAGAGTATATAATCCTGTGGATTTATAGTATACAAATTGTAAAATATCAGAAATTCAATTAAAAACTAATTGGATTATGATACAATATGAAATATTATGAGTTTTCAACTCAAAACTAATTGATAATAATTGTTTCATATCTCTTATATTATATACTCCCTCAATTTAAGAATATTGGATGTTTTAAGTGTTTTATTTTGTTTGTTAATATAATGTTTTCAATTTTCAATGATAATTTTGATATAATTAGACTTATTTGCCCTTATAAAATTTGGTAAAAAAATTGTAAAATTTAATGATGATAAATGCAATTATGGTCATAATAGTCATTTCACAAGTTCTCTTAAATTGTGTGCATCAAGCTTAAACATCTAATATTTTTTTAACAGAGAGAGTATTAAAAACATCTCGAGAGATTCTAGAAATTTTTCATTTAATTTTTTTTCTTGGCTTTAAAAAAAGTATTGAAAAATATAGTTTGAATGGTATTTTACATGTTTTCTTAAATAAAAAACATGAATAGTAACTCTTTTTATATGAAAGTTCTATCTATTTATTTTTTTAAAAATTTATTATTATGCTCTTTAAATTTAAAAAATATAATTTTGAAAAGAAAAAAATTATTTTTTTATAAAAAAATTGTCTTTATATTTGAAGAATCATTAATCTTTTGAAATTTTTTTGAAAAAACTCTCAGTAATTACTCACGTCTTAATAAACTCTAAACTATTTTTTAGGAGTTATGGTTTAGTATGTTCTTACATATGAAAGAAGGTTTTTGCCATCTTTGCCATGGCTAAAGCTTGATATCTCATTTCCTGTGATGATCTCCAACATCAAAACTCCAAAGCTATAAATATCAGATTTCTCAGAAAACGTTCCTGTCCAAGCATACTCAGGAGACATATATCCACTGTTTCATATATCAAAACACACAAAAATCAGTACACATAAAGAATTATAAAACTTTGATTCAACATTTTTCACAAGTCATCAGAAGAAGAAGAAGAATGATTCTTACAAAGTTCCAAACACTCTTCCAGTGTTATCTTCATCTTGAGTTCCTTTAAACAATCTAGCCAATCCAAAATCCGATATTTTCGGATTCATTTTCTCGTCTAAAAGAACGTTACTAGCTTTAAGATCACGATGAACAACCTTGAGGAATGAGTCACGATGAAGATATAGAATCCCTCGAGCAATTCCTTGAATGATATTGAATCTCTTTGACCAATTAATCTCTAACTTCTTCTTTAAATCTATAGATTAACATAGAAAAAAACGAATCACCATTAAAGCTGCAGAAAGGAAATTGAAGAATGCAGAGGTAAGGGACTAACCAAAGAGAAAAGTGTCAAGGCTTTTGTTCACCATATACTCGTAAATCAATAGCTTCTCTTCTTCTTCAATGCAGTATCCTAAAAGCCTAACTAAATTCCTGTGTTGTAGTTTTGATATGAGTTTTAATTCGTTCATGAACTCTTCTGTACCTTCTCTAGAGCTGCTTGAAAGGCGTTTTATAGCTATTTCCTTCCCATCTTTTAGCTTTCCCTGAAAGCAGAGCAAGTTGCAGAGAGTCATTAAGAGAACAAGAGGAAACTGAGAGCATAATGGTTTAAGGTTTATAGTTTTAGGGGTCTAGGATTTTAGGGTTTTAGTGTTTTAGGGTTTAGGGTTTTAGGGTTTAGTGTTTACCTTGTAAACTGTTCCAAATCCACCTTGACCAAGTTTATTTGACAAACTGAAATTATCAGTTGCAGTTTGTATGGTCTTCATGTCAAAGAGATCTAAACCTGAGACTTCATTTGATTCCAAATCATTCTTCCAAGATTTTTCTGAAACATCCATGGATACTTGAGGTGAACCTACAAGTTACATATATTTCAGAATCAAACCAAAGCTCAAGTCATATTTAACATCTCCTACTTAAAAAGGCAATAAGATCCAAGAAAACCAATGATTAAACAACAAAAGATCATAAAGAAGATTAAAGCTTTTTCACCTTTTTTTAGATTTTCACCATTTTGCTTCACTCTGTATCTCCAACACCAATATGCAGCAAACACCAAGATCATAAAAACGGCGAGACTTAGAGCACTAGCAGTTATAATCTTGTTCCGATTGCTTTCAGCTAAGATAATCAATAAAAAAACTAATCTGATCAATCTACTAGAAGACGAAAATTGTCAAGAAACTTGCAAGGAACAAGAAAATGGAATCCTCACCTATTTCAGAACGTGCAAGACGAAGAGAAAGAAACTCTCCACCTGCAGTGAACTGTACCATGTCCAATAGCTCGTGACTCCACACTAAGCATCCAATTCCATTGATATAGGCAAAAGCTGAGCAAGAACAGTTGAGGAAACAGCCTTGACGACATTGTTCTGCATCTCCGAAGCTTACCAATTCATACAAATCCGGAGGCTTTACATTAGCAACACGGTAAAACACATCTGTGTTTTTACTCTCCTGACATGAAAGCTCTGTACGTCTAACACATCCACGTGTCCAGTTCCCAGTCTTCCATTCCTCATCTGACTTTGGTACAAACCCTTTTAAGCATGTGCAGGTTGGAGTATCGGATCTAATACATAAACCAAACGGTCCACAAGTTCCATATAGATCACATGAGCTTAAAGGACCTTCAAAATGCATAATCCAGCCAGTAGTACCATTATTTCGATGAATATTTAACGATCCGTTTGATGTTAACTTGATGTATGACACATCAAAGTTTCTCAGTACACAAAAAAGTAAAACTCCTGTACCGTTCACCAAATCTTGTTCCATGGTTAATGGATTTACGTATGATCCATCCATTTCTGGTATTCCTGTGAACCTTGTTTCTCCCCATGGCCCACTTCTCCAATAAGGTGATGAGCCTTTCCATACCATTCCTTGTCCAGGAACTTGTGAAGTAAGCTCTGCTACAAAATCTCCAGAAGATGGATCTGTGTTACTCTTCCAGGAAGTTAACACTTGTTTCTTGTTGTTAGGAAGATCATATGTAAGTGATGAAGTAGGTAACATAGTATCACCAAGATGTTTAAAACTATCCCATATAAACGTTCCTGTAACATTATCTATTACGACCAGATTACCGGTGTTTAAAAGCTCGGCGCGACAGTTGTTAGATGTGAGAATTTCTTCTCCAGATGACCAGATAATCTCTTGTTTGTCATCAAGCAAGATTAGGCTGCAGTTACTGCTTATTGTGAGATTTGCGGTGAGGCTAGTGACTGGTTTTTCTCGGTTAGCAACCCAAACAATCACCCTTGGAGTTTCTAATTTATTGAGCCAGATTCCAACGTACTGATTTCGAGTGTTGTTAGGACTGAAAAAGCCGAGCTCGAAAGAACCATCAGAAGAGCTTAGAGTTTCTCCTATTGACAAAGGACTTGATGTGGTTAGAGCTCTAGAACTGGAGAACATGGTTAACAAGAAGAACAAGCCTGGAAACAAAAAAGTTCCCATTTTTTTGTGTATCTGCAAGAGATATGACTTTAGAGTTCTATGTATAAACAAAAGAGTTTGTTTCTTATGAATGCAAAAACTAATAGAAGCTTAGTCTTGACTAAGTAATATAATTGTTTAAGCATCCAAATTTGACCAGATAACTCACACGACTCTTCTTATTATACAAAGCATTTAACGTTGCTTGACTTTCACCTAATTTTATATGAATGAATGCATCAGTCAGCAAATATCTTCTTTGTCATGATACGGAATAAAGTAAACACATTTTAAATGTCCCGGAACTCATTTTTTTTCCTCCAATGGCAGCAAATATTTCAACAATTGACACTTTCTATGAAAAAGGTCAACTAAAAAACAGTGACTCAAAATGATGCAACTTACCAGAATGTTACGGGACATTCTTTATTCTCCGTTGAATTTCTGAAATCGTAAGCAATGGTAAAGATATAAGTATATGCGTCAATCAATCATACGAGATTTAGTTGACAAATTAGAGGATTGGACAAGATTTCAATTTGCTGTGCAAATAGTCAACCAAGAGACCTTTTTTGTGTACCTTTTTTGGCTTTGAATATTTCTTTGGCAAGTAATTTGTAGGACCAATAGATTTTGTTCTTTGGCATTTGAAGAATCCACACGAAGCATATTGGAGAACGATTTGTCGTTCACGCATCTCACCAAACACATTCAGCGCGTGCCAAAGAAACAGTCGTTGTACCCAGAAACCCTGAACAGTACATCAAGAAGTGATCATCCATGTTAAGTAGTCTCACAAATCACTGTTTCTCCGTTAAAGTTCACGACTTTAGTGCTCTTCTCCGTTAAGTTGTCTCACAGATCACTGTTTCTTCATCCATGTGAGAAAGGAATAACATAACAAGTTATCTCCTGTTGTTTCAGCATGAGAAGCCAAAGTTGGTGCTCTTCTTGGAGCTAAATTGTTACAGTAATGACGTTACTATTCGGTTTGCAGCAAGATGATACCTAGGGAGCTCTTAGCGGCCATGTAACGCAGTTTGTGTTATATCATTCACAGATTCTGAGACACCACCCTCTTGGTCTTGAATCTGGAATGCAAATACTGGTTGTTTCGGTCTCGGAATATCTATTGTGGTAGTAAGCATAGAGACTACTTGTGCACAGCTGGGTCTATCTAAAGGTTGTTGTTGGATGCATAGTAGACTAATCTGAACACATCTCGCCACTTCAACTGGAGAACAAGAGCTAGAAATATCTTGATCCAGTAGATCCACTCCACTGGTCTTGCACCAAGATTCCCATGCCTGGTAAATAGGTAAGTTTATGTGAATAAGACATTGTTTGAATCTGATGGTAATATATTTTGTGATCTAGAACATTAGAAGGATAGAGAAATGTCTTACATATTTAAGAAGGCTTTTGTCTTCCTCTCCATGGATAAATCTTGAAATCTTTTTCCCACTTATGACTTCCAACTGCAGAACTCCAAAAGCATAGATGTCGGATTTCTCCGTGAACATCCCTGTCCACGCATACTCAGGAGACATGTATCCTCTGTTTAGATAGCAAACAGTTTGTTATAAGCTGATGTAAGTAATACTTCGATTGAGTATGTCATAAAGATAGATAATTACAGAGTTCCAACAACCCTGCGAGTGTTGTCTTGATGTTGAGTTCCTTGAAACATCCGAGCCAATCCAAAATCTGATATTTTTGGGTTCATATTTTCGTCCAAAAGAATATTGCTGACCTTAAGATCACGGTGTATGACTCTGAGGCATGAGTCACGATGAAGATAGAGAAGCCCACGCGCAATACCTTGAATTATATTGAACCTTTTAGGCCAATCAATCTCCAGTTTTAGCGTCAAATCTGACCAATAAGGTAAAGTAGATTAACGATCATGACACAGAAATAATTCATATAATGAAAGAACAGAGAAAAATGAAAAAGCAAAATGCACAAGGAGCAGACCAAAGAGAAAAGTGTCGAGGCTTTTGTTCACCATAAACTCATAAATCAGTAGCTTCTCTTCTCCATCGATACAACATCCCAAAAGTCGAACCAAGTTTCTGTGTTGTAGTTTTGAGTTTTATTTCATTCATGAACTCTTCTGTACCCTGTCCAGAGGTGCTAAAAAGACGTTTTACAGCTATTTCCTTCCTGTCTGGCAGCTTTCCCTAGAATCAAAGTTTGCAGATAATCATCTAAAGAACAAAATTTGACAGACACGAGAAGAGCATAGAGAAGCAATTGTTATCTCTTACCTTATAAACTGGACCAAATCCACCTTGACCAAGTTTGGTTGAGATATTGAAGTTATTTGTAGCAGTTCGTATGGTATTCATCTCAAAGAATTTTAAACCCGAGATGTCTTCTGGTTCCAAACCATCCTTCCACGAATCTTGCATAGTGTTGAAGAGCACTTGAGCTGAACCCACAAGTCACAAGCGTCTATGAGTTGGTATGTAACTTAAAACAAGAGCTTCAAGTAAATGTAAATATGCAATTCAAACACTTTACATAAGCTAAAAGAGCAACCATAATGTCAGAGGGTGATAAATCACAGCAACATAATTCCCAGTAGGTTTGATCGCTAGACAGATATGCTGATCAACTTTTGTCTGGTTCAGTTTTGGCTAAGAAACAAAAACAACGAACAAGAAAAGAAAAGAAAGGGATGTACTCTGTTTTGCTATCTCACCAGTTTGTTTAGCTCTGTATCTCCAGTACTGATACAAGGCAAAGGCCAAGATAATAAAAATGGCAAGGCTAACAGTAATACCAGCAATAATCTTGGTACGCCTGCTTCTAGCTGAGAGATTCACCAAAGAAACAAACCATAAAAAACGTGTTAAAGAACACTATAAACAAAGTTCAAAAGAGTGAACTGCAATAAGATAATGATGGATCTTTATGTAAAAATGTCTTTCAGACTCACCAAGTTCTGAACTTGCAAGACGGATGGAAAGAAACTCTCCTCCGACAGAAAATTGAACTGTGTCCATTAGCTCCTGACTCCAGACCAAACATCCAATCCCAGTAACGTAGGAAAAAGCAGTGCAAGAGCAATTGCTGAGACAACGCTCGTGACATTGTTCTTCATTGATAAAGCTTGCATATTCGTAGAAATTTGGAGGCTTTACCTTGTCCATACGATAGAACACGTCTGTGTCTTTTCCTTGTGTAGATATGTTTTTCTGGCAAGATAATTCTGTACGCCTCACACACCCAGAAGTCTTGTTTCCCCTCTTCCACTCCTCGGTGGATTTTGGTACAAAACCTTTTAAGCAATTACACTTTGGGGGAATGGACGAAATACACAATCCAAAAGGTCCGCATGCACCATAGATATCACATGCGTTTACTGGAGACTCAAACACCAGAACCCAACTTGTCCCATTGTAATGGAAATTCTTCGTTGATCCCTCTGGTGTTAGAATAACACGCTTAAGTGCAGAGTTTCTCTGTACAAAAGAGAAGTGCCATTTTCTACATCTTGGGAAATAATGAACGGGTTTGCGTATGATTCATCCATTTGAGGTACGCCAGCGAATCCTGTCTTAGCCCATGGGCCGCTTCTACCATAAGGTGTTGAGCCTTTCATTGTAAAGACCTGTGCCGGAACTTGTGGCATCATTTGAACTACAAAATCACCAGGGGATGGATCAGTGTGACTTTTCCAAGAGGTTAACACACGCTTCTCATCGGTTGCAAGATCATACATCAGTGATGAGCTAGGCAGCATAGTATCACCAAGATTATCAAAACTTTGCCATAAAGATTTTCCTGAAACATCATCAATGATGACAAGATTTCCAGTGTCTAAAAGCTCTGCATGACACTTGTCAGACGTGAAAGTCTTTCCAGATGACCAAACAACATCTTGTCTGCTGTCAAGCAAGATAAGGCTCCCATTTCTGGAGATAGTAAGATTTGCCACAGAGTCTTTGACCGGCCTTTCTCTGTTAGCTACCCACACAACCACACGTGGAGTAATATTCTTGAACCAGATACCGACATACTGATCCGTTGAGTTGTTAGGAGGGCTGAAGAAGCCTAACTCATAAGATCCACCAGGGGAACTCAAAGTTTTCCCTAGTGACAAAGGACTTGCTCTCGTTATAGCTGAATAGCCACAACTTGCGAACATAATTACCAAGAGCAAGCCAACAAAGAGAACAATACTCGTCTCTCTCATGTTGATTTCCAGGTGTCCACAAGAGTTCTTCATATCTGAATGAATGAACAAACTATTATTTTGATAAATGATAGCTATAAGAACAATATCTTCTTTAGATTGTATGCTGTCATACTCATAAAATGTATAGCAGCATCGTTTTATACATTAACACCTCAACTTTTAAATTTAAATTATAATAAACCAAGCTGATGAAGGAACAACGTTGTTATCTCCGAAGCTGTAAGAAAATGAAACCTTGACTTTTGGTCGTTATCATATAAAAAAAATATATTTTATTCTACCTAGTTTTTGTACTCTTCTGGTGCGTCAACGTGTCCATATGCAACAGATGCCTTTTGTTATCATAATATACAACATAGTATTTGATTGAATGATGTTTTTTTATGTATTCTCTGTCCAACATGATCTAACACATGATCTAACACAAAAGTCAACATTTTTCCAGACCACATGTACGGGGAAAGACATGAAAGGAAAAACAGAGATTACCTGGACGCTTCCAGACATGAGAATTTGCTCAAAACCTCAGCGACAGCGAGTTAACACCATCCTAGATCAGCTTAGACGTTACTGTATGATCCAAAACGAATTTGTAATCCTTACCATTCGAATGTTTTTACGCCCAGATCAACTATGTCTTTGCGAGTGGTTCTTTGCAGAAACGCAAAGATACAAACGATAAATGTTATGAAAGCTTCTACTTTAAGCTAGGCTAACATTCTTTTTCAGTTTAAGTTTCTCTCCTGGTAAATAGAATCCAAGATGTTTCACGATGGCTCTTAACAGTCTCTGTCAGACATTCTATCGAACAGCTTGTGTGCATGAAAACCTGTCTACAGTTCGCATTCATATTCTCAAGCTCAAACATGGCAAATAATTTCAACGAGAACCCACTCTTCACTAACGGTCCATGAATTTCCTTTCCCCTCCTAAGCTCTGCTTCGTCTCCGCAAACTTTCAGGATATACCTGAAGTTATGCACAACCGGCTCTACATCATCACCCTCATTCGAACTAAAAATTTCATAGCATCATCCAAACCCGAAACCCTAGCATATCCTTCAAGCATAGTGTTGTAATGAACATTAAGCATATCATCAATCGTCTCAAAAAAAACACGAGCAGCCTCCGCGACACTGCGATAGCGACAAAACGATATCTAGATTCTAGAAGATTGACGAGCTGATTCCGTTAAAGAAGGGGTGAAGTCACTCCACTCAACAAAAAAAGATAAAATTCCAAGTCAAGTCGTTACAGACGTGACCTTTGTTGGGCATTTTAGTCAAATCGTACAAATCCCGCCATTGAAGATATCATCTATCTGCATCTTACATCATATTAATTGACTCACCACTTCAAAAAAAAAACCCCCATTTTTTAGACTTTTCTTCCTAGAATTCAAAGCACTCTCCATTATTTAACTCAATAAACCCCACCATTGTAATTACTCTTCTGTCTGGTTTTTCTAGGAAAGTATACAACATAACAAATCTATACCAAATTTGGGAGTTTCTGTTTCACAAAAGCTATGAAACTTCACAAGAACTTAAACCATCTTTTTCTTGTTCTTATACTATCTTACTTCTCCTTAAGTTTAGCTCAAGAAAGACCTTTTTTCTCAGGAAACCTCACTGATTCCGAGTGGATCGTCTCGAGCTTCGGTACATTCAGGTTTGGTTTCTTCACCCCTGTTAACTCTACAAGCCGTTATGCAGGCATATGGTATAACAACATCCCTATACAAACTGTTATATGGGTTGCAAACACAGAAAACCCACTTAATGACTCATCTGGAGTTATTTCAATATCCGAAAATGGAGATTTCGTAGTTTTAGATGGTCAGAAACGTGTCCAATACTCAACTAACATCTCTACTCAGTCCCAAACCAATTCCACAACTCTAGAACTTTTAGATTCTGGAAACTTAGTACTTAAAGATGTCGAAACCGGTTCATTTCTTTGGGAAAGTTTCAAGTATCCTACAGATTCTTGGCTACCAAATATGTTAGTTGGTACAAACGCAAGAACAGACGGTAACGTTACAGTAACGTCTTGGAAAAGTCCTTCAGATCCTTCACCTGGAAGCTACACTTCTGCTCTTATACTTGCTGCATATCCAGAGCTTTTCATTTTCAATAGAAGTAACAATAATAGTCCGGTATGGCGTAGCGGTCCATGGAATGGTCAGATGTTTAATGGCTTACCAGATCAGTATGCAGGAGTTTTTCTTTACAGATTCATAGTTAATGATGACACTAATGGTTCAGTAACCATGTCATATGCAAATGATTCAACTTTGAGGTACTTTTATATGGATTATAGAGGCTCCGTGATTCGACGAGATTGGAGTGAAACCAGTAGAAATTGGAGTGTTGGGTTACAAGTTCCTGCAACAGAGTGTGATATTTACAGTAGATGTGGTCAATTTGCCAATTGCAATGCCCGGAGGAATCCAATTTGTTCATGTTTTAAAGGGTTTAGACCAAGTAACCTCACAGAATGGAACAATGGAAACTGGAGTGGTGGTTGTACAAGAAGGGTTCCATTGCAGTGTAACAATGGGACTAGTAATGATGGAATGGTGAGGTTAAGACGTATGAAATTACCGGATTTTGCGGTGAGATCTCAAGTTAGTGAACCGGAATGTGTAAGGAGTTGTTTAGGGTCATGTTCTTGTGTAGCAGCTGCTCATGGTTTGGGATATGGATGTATGATTTGGAATGGGAGCTTGTTTGATTCACAGGAGCTATCTGTTGGTGGTATGGATCTTTATGTTCGTCTTGCTCGTTCTGAAATCAGTTAAGTACTCTTTATCTTTCACTGATTCACAGATGTTTCTGTACTTAGTTTGGTTTCAGTTTAATAATCTGTTTACTGTTTTTGTTGCTAAATTATCTCCTAGAAACGGCAAACAACAAACCGGTTTTGATCGGTACGTTATCAGCAGGAGGTGTACTGGTTATTGCAGCTTGTATTCTACTGGCACGGAGGATTTCCATGAAGAAAAAAGGTTAGAGTTTTGAAAAAAACTAAGTATGTTCTGTGTTTAGTATTGATTAGTTTCAACGTTTTTGTATTGGTTTTTACTAGAGAAAGCGAAAGGAAGCGATGCAGAGCAAATCTTTGAGAGAGTAGAAGCATTAGCTGGTGGTAATCAAGGAAAGATGAAAGAGTTACCATTGTTTGAGTTTCAAGTTTTAGCTACAGCAACTGATAGTTTCTCACTTAGAAATAAGCTTGGACAAGGAGGCTTTGGCCCTGTTTACAAAGTAAGTAAACAGCTCTGAAAAGACTGTAATGGCAAATAAGTCTTTAGAAGTTAAGTGTTGGATACATTCTTTTGCAGGGGAAGTTACAAGATGGGCAAGAAATTGCAGTTAAAAGACTATCAAAAGCATCAGGACAAGGACTTGAAGAACTAGTTAATGAAGTAGTTGTGATTTCAAAGTTACAACATAGAAATTTGGTGAAATTACTTGGTTGTTGTATTGCAGGAGAAGAAAGAATGTTAGTTTATGAGTTCATGCCCAAGAAAAGCCTAGACTTTTATCTATTTGGTAACTTTAAAATGTTTCTTAAACTCAGTTCCAATGTTCTTGAAACAGAAACTAAACTCTGTTCCTGTCTTAACCAGATCCATTAAAGGCAAAGCTTCTTGAATGGAGAACAAGATTTGATATAATCAATGGAATCTGTAGAGGACTCTTGTATCTACACAGAGATTCAAGATTGAGGATTATACATAGAGATTTGAAAGCAAGTAATATCTTGTTAGATGAGAATTTGATACCGAAAATATCGGATTTCGGATTGGCTAGGATTTTTCCAGGGAATGAAGATCAAGCAAACACAAGAAGAGTTGTTGGAACATAGTAAGTACTTTACTTTGCATTTTAGACCCTGAATTATCCTTTTTTGGTGAAAAAAACCTTCAACTTTCAATTTTTAAAACGTTAAACCTTAATAACCGAGCTTTTTAAACCGAAATCTCAAATTTAAATTTGAAATTGTAGTATAACTAATCCAAACTTGGATTATACTTTTTGGTAAAATTTTGAAATTATGGTTTAATTTTATGTTTAAATTGAGATATGAATGTGTATGTTGCAGTGGGTATATGTCACCTGAATATGCAATGGGAGGATTGTTTTCAGAGAAATCTGATGTTTTCAGCTTAGGAGTGATTATATTAGAGATTGTTAGTGGAAGAAGAAACTCAAATTCAACGCTTTTGGCTCATGTAAGTCTCTACTTTAACTCTGTAAAACATAGCACTGCAATGTTTTTTTAAACCGGACTAGATAATGAACCGGTTTAGACCGGTTTGATCTGTAAGCCTATGATATATTTGATTATTAAAATTTTGAAGATATAAAAACAAATATAATTTTTCAAATTAACAATAATTCATATATTATATGTTTAAATTAAAGTATTCTAAATCAATCTTTCAAAATTTTATATATAAAAATTATAGTTTTAATATTTTTTTTAATGAAAAATACCTGTAAAAATAATATAACAAAAGAAATAGAGAGTAAAAGAATGTTATGACTATTTTTTTTAATAAAGATTAAAATAGAGAGTAAAATAATATATATGGATGGTTTGACAAAATAATTCTATATTTTAGTCTTAAAAAAATCAAACTAAAAAGATTAACTAAATTTAATAAAATTATTAAATTCACAAAACTAGATAAAACAAAAATTTGAATTAAACAATAATAAATACAAAGATAAAATTTTAAAAACATTGCATTTCAGAGTTTATGTTCAAAATCTAAAACTTGTGTGTTTTTACAGGTATGGTCAGTGTGGAACGAAGGAAAGATTGAGGATCTTGTAGATTCTGTAATCTTTGATGGAATATTCGAGAAAGAGATAAAAAGATGCGTTCACATTGGTCTGTTATGTGTACAAGAAGCTGCTAATGATAGACCAAGTGTTGCTACTATACTTTCAATGCTAAGTAGTGAAATTGCAGACATTGTAGAACCAAAACAACCTGCTTTTATATCAAGAAATGGCGATGGAGAAGCCGAGGTTTCGTCGGAAAATAGTGGCCAGAAAGCTTCTATTAACAATCTCAGTATTACTGATGTTACAGGACGTTAAAAAAAACAGAGAAATCTCTGTCTGAATTCAGCAACAGAAGAAGAAGTTGTTACAAAGAATGAAAATGTGTTTTTGAGTGATTTTGTGAAACTCTTTTAAGAAAATGAAGAGTAAGTGTTATATGTGGTGATAATGGTTAGTTTGGTGGTTACATGTAATTTTGTTTGATAAATTAATATTTTGTATGTTGTAAAAAAATTAATTTATTGTGGTAATATTAAAGAAAATTGTTTAAAGAATCAATGAGTTTTTTTTCCAATAGATATATAAATATTTTGTTTGTTATGAATTTTGATATAATTGCGATAATAACATTCGGTAAAATAAATTTTTAACTTTTATAAAATGTGATATATTTGATTTGACTTCTGAAGAAAACACTTACGGTAGAAATCATTAGACTATCTTGGAAGAATATTTTAAGTTATAATCTCAAATCAAATATATTTTTAAATATTTATTTTATTATATATTTTTGTAAAACAAATATATTAATTTATAAATTAGAAAAAAAATTAGTGAATATATTAATTTATCAATTAAAAAATACGGTAAACTAATCCTTTCATTTCCATAGTATGATGGAAAAAAATCATCCACAAAATCACAAGAAATCAATACAAACTCTTTGATTTGCGCATGTAAATCAAAAAGTATTCAAAACTTTATTGATATCAATTTTATGATGTAATATCAAATGAATTATATTTGAAAAATTTCAAAACATATATTTCACTGCATTTTTGTAATTACTGCATTTTGACATTATGTATTTGATTTTAAATTTTTTTTTTTTTGAAATACAGAAGAATTTATTTACGATTTATCAATACATAAAAAAAGATAAAAACTTCCAACTATACGAAAATAAACCATAACTCTATAAAAATAAATCTATCTCTTAAACGAAAAATCCCTCATACTTTGACTAGTACGTAT
>KE152171.1:5134-17873 GCA_000411095.1 Aethionema arabicum | reverse complement strand
CACCACCATCGTCTAGGTCTAGATCAACCTTCAGCTTCCTTAGAAACCATTGCCAGTTGTCAAAATTCTCCACCGGAGCTACTCCCCAAGCTATAGGATAGATACGGTTATCTGCGTCTCTTCCCATAGCAACTAAAACCGTTCCTTTGATCTTACCCGAGAAAAATGTGCCATCAAGACCAATTAGAGGTCTGCAACTACCTTTCCATGCACGCCTAATAACAGCAAAACAGACATAAAACCTGTGGAATATGTCTTGATCATCTCTGTTTTTCAAACATTCAACCACCGCACTTGAACCCGGGTTTGACTCTACTATTTCAGCTGCATAATCACGTAAGCGTGCAAACTTATCATCATCCTCCCATTCAATCCATCTCAAAGCTTTGTTTCTAGCAGATTGACATTGGGGTCTTGATACACTAATGTGCCATTGTTGGAGAATGATTTCTTCCATCTTCATTGGCATAAAATAACTTGGATCCTCCCTAATTTTATCAACGAAAAGTCTAGCAATGATAGGTACCTTAATACACTCACACTTCCCGTTAGGAATACATGTGTGCTTATCAATAAACTTCTTAACTCTCCACATTTGGTCCTTTGGTGTAGTAGAGGCATAAATCTGCCACCTACAGTTTTCTCCATCCGAACTACTACCACCACCATTACAATTAAATCCAATCTTCTCTTTATCATACCTGTATTGTCGCACATTTCTTCCAGTCCGCAATGTGTATTGAATCACCGCTTCCTTGAACCCAACACCATTAACGAAAGTTTGATCCTTGTATAACCCATCTACACGGCTAGTACCTTCACTTGGCACAATCTCACCACCAATGCGTGTTCTCTGTCGGCCCACTCGAACCTCACCATCGCCATCTTCTTCTTCACTATCACTTTCGGTTAACGGGAGCTCATTGTGCATCACCGGCGGCTCGTCGACGAAATCACCCAACACCCTATGTAGTTCATGTTGTTCTCTCTCTTCAGCTTCTTCGTCGAAATCTTCACCTGGAACTGACATTGTTGGATTTGTAGCTCAACGAGTCGGAATTCTTCGCCGGAATTACTCTTGATACTCGTCGGACGGTGGGGTTTTAGTTTGTCGGAATTAGGGGGATTTAGGGTTTAATTTGGGAATTGGGGATTTTAATTTGGGTTAGGGTTGGTTATTAAGCTGGTTTAATAAATCGGATTGGGTCATGTTTAATCGGGTCGAAATCGGGTCAAAACTCGGTTTATGGTTTACTGAACTTGGTTAACGGATTGGGTAGGAAGAAAACCACCCAAACCACCCTAAACCACGGTTTATGTGGACCTGGGTACCGAAGTATCAATTTGTGTGCAATTGGATAGAGGTGATAGTTTTGGATTTGATACTTTTCGATACTTCCTATGAAAAAATAGATTGTCTACCCGTTCAGAGTATAAATACTCTATTCACATAATTTAATGATTGTTGTTTGTCCCGGCCAAAAAAAAATAAAACAACATTACATATATATCTCGTTACTATTGAAACAAGGTTGGTCCAGTATTTCTCCCCTTATAACTTTTTCTCTCCATTTTTAAGGATGTTTGGATTTGAACCGCATAAACAATAGCTAATTTATGTATTTAACTTATATTTCATCTATAAAACCAACTTTGTAACCTAAGATACGAAAAAAAAATATATTGATGTTCATCGCTACCCGTTACTAGCATTATCGGTGGATAAACTACCATGATCGTTTAAAAAAAGTAGTTGTATTTTATTTGCATAAAATATCGATAAAATTAAAAATGTCTCATGTTAAAAAAAAAATTAAAAATGTCTTCGAAGCGTGAAATGTAGTCTATAGATAAGCTTAAGAAAGACAATGGAAAAAAAACTAAGTTAAACTAAACCTCTAAGTTCTGCTAACTAAAACCAAACACAAAGTAATTACAAATGTAAATATTAGAACGGCTTGTCGGGTTGACTAAAAAACTCCACACATAACACGATTTAAATACTATATTATATGATTATATATATTATATATTAATTTATATTTTATTTTGGTCAGACGATAATAATAAGTTAGGTGTTGATTTTACATGAAATTTGATTTATAATGAATGTGGTGATGGATGTTTTATCAAATATAGGTCGAACCAAAAGAATCAAATCTTCAACCAAATCATCTTATATGATACGACCTCTTGATCATTTTATTATTATATTAATTTCATTGTTTTCCACAAAATATTTACTCTTTTGTCTTTCACGTGCTAAGAGATTTATTCAAATTAAAAGTACAGAAAAAAAACAGATAATCAATATTATACTATAATAATAAAAAAAAACATGATTCAATATCACTTTTTTAAATAAGAGATTACAAAATAACAGAAATTAAAGAATAAATTAATTATACCCCCAAAAGTAAACAAATTTTACGATTACAAATTTAAAACAAGTCCAATAATGTAATCATTATTTTTTTTTTTGAAATGAATAAAGTATCGAAAATTATTTAAAAAAATTAAACACTAGAAACTATTAAATTTGTTTACAATAATTTATTTTCAAGTAAGATCTGTAAAATTGACTTAGTAGATCGATAATATTAACTTTTAATATTTGTTAAGAATGAAAAAAAAAAATAACTACCATTCATTAGTTTTGTTAGTTAAGAATGGTTAAGGGGAAATATAATAAATTAATTGAAGATTATATACTTAACTAAAAAGTTTATTCGAATGATTAGCTTCTAATCCCCTTTGGAATCCAACCTTCATGTTACTTCCTTTTGCTTTAATATTAGTCAACTTTTGGTTTATAAATTAATATGTGTTTTATATTGACTTATATATATATATATATATACATTTAAATATAAAGAGATAGGCCCAAATCTTCTGTTCGTATCTTTGGATTAAATAAAACTGATTCTTGTCGAATATATACTACTAATTATTCTCATAATGGTTCTATATTATATTTCAGCAAAACATATCTATTTTTTTCCACTACCTAATTATTATAATTTTAAAATAAATAAAAACATTGTGATATAATGAATTGAACCCGTACCATTATTAATAAATAGCACAGTTGTTGGAAGTGGAACACGTAAAACCACAAACTAAATTATACTATTATAATATGAAGCTTCGTTTCAGGTACCGTAATAATTAATAAATATATAATTTTCTATAATGAGGTCAATAAATTGAAGGGAAATTGTCAATATAAAATTTGGTTTTAAGAAAATTAAACTAAATTAATCACTCTTTTCTACTCTTCTCATCCGAGTGTTCAAGGATCGAACTCAGGAGGTGGGAGGTAAACAATTACCAAACCGAACCAAATGAGCTACAAGATTTGGACAAATTATTTTCGATAAATTTATAGTACGTCGGAACCTAATAAACTAGTGGGTTTTCTCTTGTAAATCATTCTTTGTATGTTCAAAGCACCTCATATTCGAACTGCAGTATCACTTCCGTTGACCTCAAATTTTGGTGATTTTGTGCATTTTGATTAAGTTAATTAACCATAGAGAAAATAACCCTGGAGTTTGAATTTTTTACGAGAAAAATCTTCCATTTTTTTAGCGAAAAAATCCTAAAGTTAGAAATTTTTTCATTAAAACAAATCCTAAACTTTGAAATTTGGTGGGAAAAAACTCTCTATTTTGTTTTTCGAAAAAAAAATCATTTATCCATTAAAAGTTAAACATATATACATGTTAGGGTTGGGAAAAAAACCAGGATTCTTTCTAAAACCAGGGTTCGGTTCGGTTCGGTTTCTTTCTTAACCGATCAGTTTACATTTTAAATCTATTTTGATTAGTTTGGTTTTAAACCGAAACCGAAACTAAACCTGAATAAAACCGATAATCACATCAAAGATTTTAGACATTTAGTTATGACACGATTCTTTCTTCCCAATTCTTCTTCTTCCTCTAGAGGAAATTAGAATGTTTTTTCTGCCAAATTTCAAATTCAGGTTTTTATCGCTAAAATATTCAAATTTCATGATTTTTTTCGCAAAAATTTCAAATCTATGGTCTTTTTATCATTATCTATGTGTTTAACTAATTTAATCAAAACGTATAATATCACTACAAATTTAGTCTAACGTAGGTGTTAAATCCATTAGACTGAGGGTTTGTTTTGCCCAAAAATCAAACACTAGAGTTTTTCTTGTCACGTTCAAACTACAGAGTATTTTCGGCTAAAATTAAAAATTGTATGTTTTTTTTCCACAATCCCTAAAATTATTTATTTCTTGTGTTTTTTATTAAAAAAAACATTATAAATAACTTAAATTACCAATATTTGATTTTAGTTCAAAACTTATATTTTTACTAAATAATTGTTTAATATCTTTTAAAAAAATTGATTTATTAAATGGTATAATTAATATTTTTACAAACCCTTCGAAAAAAGAATTAAAGATATCAATATAGTATATTTATAACAATCCAAACTAGAACTTTCAATCAACTACAAAAAAAATTGGCTTCTTTAGTCAAGTTTTGAAAGGAGTGTGCAAATTTTATCTCTCAAATCGATATATGTACCTACTTGTTAGAGATTGCATATAACTATTTTAATAACGTTAAAAAAAATATATATTTTAAATCGTTACACCAAAATTTCGAAGAACTTGACCACACAAAAGTGACATGGGGATCAAACCGTTGATTACATTATTTCCATATTTCATAGATTATTGTAGTTCTGTATTATAACATATATTTTATTAAAAAAATTTGACCATAATTAATTATGGCATTTGTATTTTAATTAAAGATTGCAAAAAAAAAAATACCAAACAAAACAAGTACTAAACAGATACCAAAGTTTATATTTTGAATAATGAAATACCAAAATTTGGTCATAAAAAAGTAGGTGGTAAATGACAACAAAAAACATAAAACATAAAAAATATATATACCCTAATTTTTTTTATAATAAAATTCAATGTAAACTACAATACAATTATAACAGTAATTAACTACCACGAACAATAAGATATCTTAAATCATGTGTAACAGGTATACAAAAAAATTAAGATATATAGCAAAACAAAAAAAGTTGTTAAACAAATGTTAGAATTTGTAATAATGTTGACATAACATGTGGCTTGAAAAAAACATATAAAATTTGTTTAAATATTATATACAATGAAAGTATGAAACTATAGTGGAAAGTTATTTTGTGAAAAATAATAATTAAAAATAAGGAGACGTGCAAGACAATCATAGTATATAATTAGTCGGTGAGGTCAACGATCTCCATTTAAAGATCTATAATTTAGCCGTTGACAAAAGCATTGTTTTGTATAATCAACCTCTGTTTTGCACATATAACACGTCATATATCTACACACGCAATTTTCCTTTTACCAAAAAACAAATTTGAAACATTTTGGTCCAATAAAGATAAATCAATTTTATTAGCTAAAATCATGGCCGGCCTTGAAATTACAACGGTCTAAAACGAAATTCGAAATTGGAATCAATATTTCATATAAAAAAAAGTTTATTTTTAAATTTTTTTTACATAAATAGATATATGATTTCGGGTTGATATAACTTGGAAATCGAAAGAAATGTTTCGTTTAGTTTGGCTCAAAACTGATTTGGGATTGATATAACTTGGAAATCGAGACGAATGTTTCGTTCAGTTTGACTCAAAACCATCCCTAATTAAAATATAATCACTGTTATTTGAACATGTGTATTTTTAGAAAATCAGATGGAGTTACAATGGTAAATTTAATAGATTTTAAATGACTTTTTAAATAATATTTATGATAATTCATATTAGTATGTCATTATGTTCAAAATAGAATATGTTAAATTCAAATTCGTATTTACTAGCTAGCACGAAAACAATATTTTTACAATCGGTTTAATAAACCGTACATAAATGCTTGTGTAATTATTTCAAATAGCAATTACAATCTTTTAAATATTGACTATAATTTTTGTTTGGTAAAAAACTTATCAACTATTAAAATGAATTTTTAAACTCTAAATTTTGATAAATAATTTTTTTTACAGAAATCTCAAATTGAAAATTTAAATTTAAAATTATAGTTTACTTAACCTCAAATTTAAGTTATAATTTTTAGTCAAATTTTTAAATTATAGATTACTTTTGATTTAAAAATCCTGTCAGGTTTAAAAATTTTGGTTACCAAATTTCAGAATTTTATTTTCGTTACAAATATTTAAAGTATGGTAAACCATTTCGATAAATGATTATTATTTTTCATTAAATGATGATTGTTTAAAGTTTAAATACTATAAGCTTTTTAATAATTAGACTTAGAAATTCGTTCATCGATTTTCATTTTTATTTCTAAATCAAAAAAAATATCCAAAAAGTAGATAGTTCATGCTGAATTTTGTTTTACCAATAAACCTTCATAAACATTAATTCCTGGTATCGTTAATTTTATGACCATGTTAACACATAAATGTCACATGATAGTGTATTGACCGGGACCAATCAAATTTAGTTAGATCACTCGTCAAACTCTCTAGGGTTGAAAAAATAATCATATCTCAAAGCATACCGGTAATTATTTAAGATCTTTATTTCAAATTGTTACTACTAAAGTTGTTAATAAAAAAATAGTATAATTTATACATGAACAGAATTCATTATACTTTTTCATTTATTACATGTAATATTATTCATTTAGTTAATACAATTAATAATTAAAAATAATGATTTTGAATATCATTAATTTTGCCATATATTTCAACAATAAATTCAAGTAATCACCAACTTCAAATTTAAAATACCAAATTTATCATTTAAATATTTTTCTCACCGATTTTTATTTACTAAAATATTACCAGATACAAAAATAATAACTACGTGTTAAAAAAAACTATAGAAACATGATTTCAATCATAAATATCTAAACTTGAACAATATGATAAAATAAGCACTTTTTTTTTGTAAGCATAAATTTTATATACTTTTGTGTTATTCATTTATGAAATAAATTAAAAATAGACTAAAATTGTATCGTCCAAACATTAAGACAGGTGACAATGAGTCATCCCAAAAGAAGGACACGTGGCGAAAATCTAATAGCTCCGTCGTAAGAGATTTTCTTAGGTTCTAAATAAAAAGAAATAGTTATAATTGATAAAAGAACAATATCGTAGAGTCAACTCCAATATTCGCAGATCCACCGTTAGATCTAACTCATTATAATCAACGGTCCAGATGAGAGCTAACTGGGACCACCCAGTTATCGATGTGGTCAATGGTTCTGTGTTTAAAGGAAATGGGTTCATGTGATTCACTTTATTTTGTCCTTTTTAAAAAAAAATATTATTATTCTTTTTATTTTATTTTATTTAGTCAGCTTTTTTTTATTCCTACTTTTGTCGTTATTCTTTTATCGCTGTTCTCAACCAACGACTATAATATATATTAGTCAACCATTGTCGCTATTATTATTTATAAATATTCATTATTAATTTTTTTCTATTCCACACAGTAATTAGAGAAAACTAAAAGTCAAGAAAGTAATTTAGTTATATTATTACTATTATTACAGTCAAATACGGTTCTAGAAAACTCAAAAAATTAAAATGATTTTTATAACTCAAACATTAATTTATTTTATGTATTTGGTCAGTGCATAACTTAGTAATAATTCTAGAAACAAAATACAATAAATAAATTATGGTGGTGTATATAAATATTGACAAGTTGTGGGCCTTGTGGCGTTGAATAGTGTCTAAAACTTTGCTTTAATTCAAAAGAGAAACATAGAATATAATTAAATAAAAGTCAATAATTATCAAATAATTTTTCAAAATTGCATCTACACAACTAAAATCCAGTTCATGCTTGTAATACATATAGAATAAAAACAACTGATTACCTTCCTTTAGTTTTTAAATTTTGTTTATTTCAATAAATTTAAAATTGTTATGTTTTTACCTAAAAGAAAAAATATAACATATAGTTTCTAATTCATATATCAGATTGGCTTATACCAATTAACTAATAATAAAAATCATTTAATAGAAAACTATATTTATTCTACATATTATAAAAAATGTTGAATAAAAATAAAGGATAAAATTCATAAAAATGTCAAACTCTATATAAAATATATTTAGACAATATAAATAAAGTACAAATACAAATAGCTGATATATATTCATATATATTATTTCTACCCACTGCTCATGTTAACAAGAGATGACATAATAATCTTAGTTACTAAACTACCCTTCTTTCTATTTTTATTTTATTTTAACGTCACACTTTCTTTTATTATTACTTTTTTTCTAAACACTTCTTTCTATTATAATTGAATTAATTTAATTTGACTTTTGTATCTTTATTAAATTAAAGTCTTTTATTACCAATTCCTTTAATTTGAAGACACGATAAAATTCATGCAATTGGAATAAAAAAGAAAAAAAAATTAAGTAGGACCCACTTGCCTCGAACTTGAGGAGACCAAAACTTTGATTGCTTTATTCTTTAGAAATCTTCAACTTAATCTCAGCCGTTGGATCAAAACTCATGTTTGACTAAAAACTCCACTTATGACCTACACATCCGGTTACCCGGTCACCTCCAAATTCCTCCTTATAACTCTTCTTCTCCCAACACTTCCTCTTCTCTCAAACCTCTGAAACCTCCATTTCTCTCAGATCTTCAAATCTTTTAATCATGACCGTCGATATCATGCGTTTACCTAAAATCGAAGATCAAACGGCTATACAAGAAGCTGCATCACAAGGATTAAAAAGCATGGAACACCTGATTACTATCCTCTCTAAACCTCCTCAACATCAACACAACAACAACATTGATTGTTCTCAAATCACTGATTTCACAGTTTCGAAATTTCAAAAAGTAATTTCTCTTCTTAACCGTACCGGTCATGCCCGGTTTAGACGCGGACCGGTTCAATCCCCTAAATTAACACCACCACCGGCGCCGAAATCAGCTCCTGTTCCTCATCAGATCTCAGATCCGGCGCCGATTAGCTTCGTTCAAACGAATCAGCAAAGTGTAACCTTAGATTTCTCTAAACCAACTGTAATTAAGAGCGCGGAGGTTGTTGATTTCGCTAAGGAGAGTTTTAGTGTCTCTTCGAACTCATCTTTTATGTCTTCAGCGATAACCGGTGACGGAAGCGTCTCCAACGGTAAACTAGGCTCTTCTATTTTCCTAGCTCCGGCTACGACTCCGGCTCCGGCGCCGCCGGTTGCTTCCGCCGCGAAACCTCCGCTTGCTGGTCTTCCTTACAGAAAGAGATGCTTTGAGCATGATAACTCCGAGGATTTTTCCGGGAAAATCTCTGGATCCGGCAACGGAAAGTGCCACTGTAAAAAGAGGTAAAACTACGTCAACGACTGTCATTTTAGCACAACTAATTTATTATTTAAATAATAATTTCCCCGGTTTAATACTCTAAACCGGATTGGTACGTTGACACTAGTTAATTTATTAAAACCGGAATACACGCCTGACAATGACTAGTTAAAATCAACCGGAATACACGCCTGATAATAATTTAGTGGTGTTGTCGTTATATATATCTGGAATTTAAAATTGTAAAATCTCCGCGTTTTGACCGTTGACTTTCCATTTAATTCGGAGTATGTTATCTGGTTCGGTGCATGTTAGTAAATTTGGCGTACTTTATCTTAATTTGCGCAGTTTTATTAAATATTTATTTTTTAATAATTAAAGCAGGAAAAATCGGATGAAGAGAACTGTAAGGGTGCCGGCGATAAGTGCAAAGATCGCCGATATTCCACCGGATGAGTATTCATGGAGAAAATACGGTCAAAAACCGATCAAAGGTTCACCACACCCACGGTAACTATCGTACACCCTCACTATATCAGCCGTAGATTTAATTTTTGATTAGATCTAGTGAGATCTGACGGTGGTGATTTTTTTGGTTTTGAAATTCAGGGGTTATTATAAGTGCAGTACTTTTAGAGGGTGTCCTGCGAGAAAACACGTGGAAAGAGCACTTGATGATCCAACGATGTTGATTGTGACTTACGAAGAGGAGCACCGTCATCACATGTCCGCGATGCAGGAGAAAGTTTCTCATGGTTTAGTGTTTGGGTCGGCTTGAACGGAAGGGGAATTAACCCGGTGGTGAAATTTAGGAAAGAAAACGAATTAGTTGGTAGACTTTGTAATATTTTGAGAAATAGAAGGGTTGATTTGTAATTCTTTTTTTTTTTGTTTAAAACAAAACTAAATTATAGAAATTAGTATTGAATGGATTTGGAAAATATGACTTTTTTTGTTTTTTTTTCTAATTTAGTTTTTATTTCCATTTAAAATTGTTGGCACACGAGAGTAATAATATGCTTTAATACTCTCGAAACATAAAAACCGCAGTCAAGAGTAACTACTAATTGGGATTATTGACTTTATGGGTTATATTAAAAAGTCAAAAAGAGTTTCCAATGAGAGTAGTTGGGAGAGATTGGAATAATTAAATCTATAAAAATTAAATCAAACTTATGGGTCAACTTTTTTTTTTCTTATGAGTCGACTAAATCATCACGAATTTATAATGTTGAAGGACAAAATATAATTTTTCCAATACTAGTTTCGGCTCTTTTGGGCTTTTATCCACGGGTATATTGATGGATATGTTTGAGTGTTTAGATTATTCGAATAATTTCATTTTTATTTTTGGATTTCGTGTTTTTTGCGTTTTAAAAATTGAACGATTCAGATTTTAAATTTACTTTTGTATGGTTCGGTTCAGATTTTTTAAATTTCGGATCTTTCTAGTTTAACAAAGAATATATATTAATGTTGGAGTAGAGTTGGTACGATGATTTTTACTTGTAATTTTTTTTCTATTACGAAAGCACCCGAATTCAAACCATAATAATGACATGTTACTATATTTAATTTTTACATTAATTTATATTTAATTAATAGAATCGCATACATACGAAAAAATATAGTAACAAATTGAAAATTCTTATCAAGATAATATATAATAAAGAAAAAAATGATGGATGTGTAGAGTAGAGTCCTCACCAATGGGATTATTGGCTTTAGGAGTTATTTTTTTTTTTTTGACTTTACTTTAGGAGTTATTTAAAAAGTCAAAAAGAGTTTCCAACGAGAGTTGTTAGGAGAAATTGGAATAATTAAAAACTATAAAAACTAAATTAAACTTATATATGGGTCAACTAAATCATCATGAATTCATGGTGTTGAGAGACAAAACATAATTTTTCCAATACTAGTTTCGGCCCTTTTGGGCTTTTTATTCAACATTTCGAATTCTTTTTTTTTGTCATTAAGTAATTTTTTTTTAACCGGTAATTAATATTAATTGGGATCGCGGTGAAATAGACCCTAAACTATACGATATTTACGTGATAGACACTATGCTTTTTTTAAAATTTTTTAAACCCCAACTTTTCAAATTTTGGTAAAACGGACCCTACCGTCACTCAACGTTAAACAAACGTTAATAACTTAAAAATTAAAACGGTGAGTTTCATCAAAACACAAAAAAACATATTTTAAACACGAAATTTCCCAATTACAACCCTAACTCGCCAAAATTGTCTCATATCTCATCTCTTCTTTAATTTCGTCGAAATGGTTGAGATGAAATCGAAGAAGAGATGAGCGCAGTCACCAAAAACATGCAATGAATGCAGTCACCGAATTCGCCGAAATTTGTACCACCGAGAAGAGGAGAAGGAAAAAGAGAGGGAAGATGGAGAGAAGAGAAGAGGAGAAGAGGAGAAGGAAGAGGAAGATGGAGAGAAGAGAGGAGAGGAGTCGCGAGAAGGGGAAACAAAGGAGAAGAGAAGAAGAGAAGAGAAGAAGAGAAGAAGAGAAGAAGAGAAGAGAAGAGAAGAGAAGAGAAGAGAAGAGAAGAGAAGAGAAGAGAAGAGAAGAGAGTAGAGACGAAGGTCTTGGTATTGCTTGTTTGAAGAATCTAGATTCAAGTTTACACGCGATGCCCAATCTTGATCAGATTGAAGCCATGACTCAACATTATTTGTAGATTCGAGCTTACAGTACGAGATTGTTGCGGCGGAGTATCTTGGTGATGGAGAGAGATTGAGATTGTTAATGAATCGTGTTTAGAAGATTACTGGCGGAATTATCCGGTGAGGAAGGATCTACGGGACCAAAGGTGAAACATAATTGGTATGGCGATGAAAGCTGGTGATTTTGAGATTTAAAATCTAATTTGAGAAATTGATTCTTAGTTTAGTTTATGGATCATCGTCAAGCTCGCTTCTTGCTAAAGAAGATGCTTAATGTTTCAATTTTTGGGTTTATTAAAACTCACCGTTTCAATTTTGTAACTCACCAACGTCTGTGTAAAGTTGGGTGACGGAAGGGTCCGTTTCACCGAAATTTGAAAGGTTGGGGTTTAAAAAATTAAAAAAAAAGTATAGTGTCCATCATACAAATATCATATAGTTTAAGGTCCATTTTACCGTAATCCCATATTAATTGGTGAAGAAAATAACACCTATATCTTTTATATATAAGTTAGAGGAGATACATACTAGGATAATAGAGAGATGAAAAATTGGATTAACACTCAAAGCTGAAGATCTCAGGAGGAGACAAGCGACTATGAATTCAAAACTTTGGCTTGCATGAATGAAGTGGAGCAGCACATGAATATGTGGAGATGTGAAGATACAATCTTAAATGTGAACGACAGACGAAGTGTGTGGAGCTG
>KE152169.1:0-12734 GCA_000411095.1 Aethionema arabicum | reverse complement strand
TTTTTTTTTTTTGGGGCACAGTTCTACAAAAGATTATTACAAGTGATTTTTTTTTATACATTTATAAATTCAAATAATTAAAATCGTTATAATATAAAACATTTATTTGTGTGAGAAAAATAACAAAACCTTTGTGAAAAGGATTTTATACATTAAATATTACATAAAATGAAAGTGTATATATATATATATAGCCAGAAATTAACCTTGAAGTATATTTACAATGTCTTCAGCCCTTGACTCGATCCCTCTAAGATACTCGGTTAATATACGCTGCTGATACGACCCTCCTTCCTGGTACCATCAATATAATTGGTTTACAGAGTAAACCAGAAACCGGTTATTTCTAAACCGATGCATTCAACCCATCTGGTTTAAACCGAAAACATGCACCGCCAGGCCCGTCCCAAAACTATTGGGCCCACACGCCCCATAAGAGAATATTCACATATTTCAAACAATTTTTTTGTATTACACTGTATGTAATAAATTTTAAAAACTATTTCTACCTGTCAAAAAAAACTATTTCTATAAATTCATCTACTTATAACTTATGTATATATATATATAACTTCTATTTTTTATTATATTAAAAAAAGCATAGAAAACAAAGTTTATATAACTATAAACTACCTATAATTTATCAATTTATTTACATAATTTTCTTCTTTATAGAAAAAAAAAGCTCCTAAATTAACCTGATATAGATTTAAAATTCATTTAATTAACTAACTAATAACTATAAAATTATCAATCTAGTTAAATATTTTTTAAAGTGAAGGTGCTATGTCTTGAGACTAAGTAAGCTAAGGGTTGTGTTACTTTACTTACAGTTCTAATGAGTGTGCGCTCGATTCGTTTCTTGATAACAGAAGATAACTGATGAGGACTGATTTCTCCTTTACCCACACTTAACTCGTCTAACAACATTTTGTTCCATTGTTCTTCAGGAGCTACAAAGACACTTATATAAGCCCAATTGTGACACAATCCTTGTGGTCTGAATTTGAAGTCAATAAAGCAGTTATAAGAATGATGATTTCAACATATTACCTTTGATGAGAGTTTCAAGAAACAGCTCAGCTTTTATAACTTCATTCCCTGTGAACAACAAAACCAGAAAAGTTCTGTAAATTGTAGTCCAGATTTGGATCTTAATTTTACTGAGAAAAAAAACTCAAACCTTTCTTTGCGTAGCTCCGTTTGGAGAGAATTGTAGCAGCGTAGAGTTGTAGAACCTTTTGTAGCATAGCTGCAAGACCTGGTTTGTCTTTATCTTCTTTTGCCTGAAAACAACTCTTTAAACTGTCAATAAAAGATATCTAAACACCATTTATTCTCCTCAGAACATGAACAACACACATTGGTTTTGAGCTTAGAAGTCTAATTATAATCTAAGTTTGATTGTATATGAGTGAGTGTTGCAGTGGATCTCTTACAAGTGAAAACTTAATATACCTGTCGTAGCTGAGCGTTAACTTCTGAAAGAAAGCCTTCATCTAATTGTCCTTCTTTTTCTCTTTGTATTATTTCCTGTACAGAGACACAATAGGACAAGGGGTTAGTAACAGATGTTTGCTTCTGGCTCATCTGCTATTGACTACACACCTTAGGTTGAATATAAAAGGGAAAATGACTACAAAAATCATCTATTATCCTCAAATATTCAATTTTTAATCTTCAATTTGTGAAATGCATTCAAATAAACTTCAATTTTTTCTAGATGTAATGAACTAATGTCTACAACATTAAACAATTTTGACGAATTAGTAGCGAGATCAACGAACTTAAGACCAACAAAAACAAAACAAGGTTGTGCAGTGTTAATTCGTCATAAAGTGTCGATTTGACGACAAAAATTTGACAATCAAATTCAACGTTGTGAACACTAAATCTTCACATTTATAAAACTTGAAACTTTATTTGACTACATTTTATGAATTGACAATTAAATTAATTTTCGCAATAAACAATATATTAATTTAACACTTGATGGTAATAGAGATTTGTTTTAGTCATTTTCCCGATATATAACAAAGTTTTGATGCAAACATGTCTTGCCAAAGATAAGTGAAGACCATCAAGTTTAAAGCTTGGCATGAGGATATATATACAAAGACGAGCTTTAATCTATGATGAATAAATGGTAAGTTACCTACCTTCTGCATTTGATTGATAGCTTGAGGATCTCTTGGAGGCCATGAAATTTCTTCAACTCCCTCCACAACAGGTTTTAAAATCCCTTTCAGAACATCAGTAGATGTTTCTATTTTTTCCTACAGGAGATACATACAATGAACTCTCAAACACTAAAGAAAGGGACATGGAACTGAATCTGGATCTCAAAACAAGGAAAAGAAGAAAAAAAACCCGAGTTTTGTTCACAACGCAGTCAACTATAGTCATCACAGTTGAAGCTAACTCCTCATAGTCCTTCTGCAATAAACAAAAACAAACAAACAAAAAATCTCTAGAACATTAGCCCTGTTTGTTTGCTCATCGCTAACTCCAGCAACGAATCACAGCTATAGGCGACAGGTAATATTGTTCGTTCTACAAGTGACGGCAACAAAATGATGTTTGTTTAACTGTTGAAACAGTGAGGAACGATTTAAAATTCAAATCGGTGAAAAATGTAGCGTGTTAATTGTTAATCACCGAAATTTGTTGTCAAAATGAACATGTTCAACAACAGATCTCAGCAACATGTGGACAAAACGAACATATTTTTCATCGTTGTAGCTCGTAACTATCTTTGAAACGAGCTAAAGAACAAGCCCATTATCTCAAGAGTCACTCTCGACAAAACTAAAACAAAATCCAGTAGATATGAGTACCTTGTCATCATCTGATTTGCAAGTATCTGTCCTAGCAGCAAGTCTAATCCAGAAAACCTCATCAAAAGCAAGTACATTTTCTACAACAAGCTTCTCAAGCTGTTCAAAGGAACATAAATAGCAAAACTGAATGATCAGAGAAATGATTCTACATTTTCGTTTTGTATCATTATCAAAAAGAGTAAAGCAAAAGCAGTTGCAGACTTACTTACTTCTCTGGGGTTAGCATCTCTAAGTGCATCTATCATCCGATCAACTTCCACTGTCTTCTTAAACGCACCTTCTGCATGTCGATTGACTGCACAGATCAAATTTCTCCTGTTTTATTAAACCCAAAAGATTCCATCATTATCTCATACCCTATAACCTTTAATTTCTCAAACCCAAGAGGAGTAAACAGTAAACAGAATCACAAAACCTCCCAATTTGAAACTGCAAACCAGAACATAACAATAATAACAATCAATCACCTTTGCTTTAAATCTACTCCGGAGAACAGTGAAATTTTCCACAGACTTGGAAACTCGAGAACCCTAGAACCCAATTTCCAAAGCGATCCACTCTGCTTAAAAGACGAATGAAACAAAATGTCAAATTTTTCGAGCTATGTGTAAGAAAATAAGAAGAGAGAGATGGGAATCTTCACCTGGTGGCTATGAGGATGATAAGTATTGTAAGAGAATGAGCATTGAACAGAGGATATTGCCGCCATTAACGTCTAAGCAGAGATGAACTACAAAGCTCTAGAAATTCTGATGACCGTTCAAACTCTTTGTAACCAAATCCTTCGTTGCCCCAAAAAAATCTACCAAATGGACCCTGCTTTCTACTCTATTGGGCCATGCTTTCTACTCTTAGGCCCACTAAAGGCCCGTACGAAGCCTACTAGAGAGTTTGCACTCTTCGTTGCATCTCTGTTTTTAAAATGCTTAAATATAAAACTAATATATAATTCCAACTAGAATAGTGATTTTCTGTAAATTGAATCTCTATATTTAAACCCTTGGATTTTTTTTTTCGATTTACGACCAGACGTATACATATGTCTCTATTCTTTTAGATACATTTAACCAAAAGACATTACATACAAAAAAAGTAATAAAAGAAATCGAACCTGCCGTTCTAGAAAATATAAGCCATACAAATTTGACCGATATAGTTTCTTCAAACCTGGAAAATCACATTAATATATTTATCAAAAAAAACAAACAAAAATAGCATTAATATAAGTATCTGAAATCATTATATGATTAGAATATTAATGATATAGTAAATTTTGATCATTTGATAACTACATTAAATCAAAGAAAAACAATCTAATATTCAAAAACAAAAACTATTCAAGAAGTGATAATAGAATCTATACACTAAAGCATGGTGGATTATAGATTTGTGATTGAGAGGATATTAAATTATAAAATTACCTTGAATTTATGATTGGAGAGTGATTTAGACTTGACGGCGCTAAGACGGAAACGCGAACAGACGATCGGAGATCTTAGTCCGGCAAATTGGGCACTCAGAACAGGCAAGTGAACAAGATTTACAAACTGTGTCCAAACAAGAGAAATTTAGATTGTTACGTCAAGTAAAAAAATATTAATGCACCAGTCACAGCACATATGTGTTAGTCATATGTTTTCATAATTTACTACATATCATATTCTACTTAAACTTATGTTTTGTAAGATTTTCAACGATTGTAAGAACGAAAACTCTTGCAGTTCTTTAGTTTTAGCTACGTCAAAGATGTTGAAAAGAAAGGGATTTGATCAGAGAGAGAGAGTAAACTTACGGCAAAAATGACGACAAGGAAGGAGAATTGTTGCGGTTGGCGACTCAAAGCAGACTTTACAGATATGCGAGTTTGCATCTGCTTTAGCAGCAGCCTGTGATTTCATCTCTTTCTCCCGCATTTCTTGCATTCTTGCCTGTTATTCAGAGAAAACAAAACACCGTCTAGTCTTCTGATTTTGTTATGAAGCTTTATACTTATGATATATATAATAGAATTCAAACCTTAAGACGAGCAACAAGAGGTTCCTCTTTTGGTGTCTCTTTCAAGGTTGTGTCTTCGTCTTTTGCTGGCTCGAGGACGAGAGGTTCGTCAGTCTTTCTCTCGGGAAATACCCCACCCGCTTTCTTTAACTTGGCAACAAGTACCCACATGTTAGCTAAATCGTTTTCTAAAGCTTCTTCTCTTCTCTTTGCTTCTTCTAACTTTTTCCTATACTCTTCTTCTTTGTACTGTTTCTCAGCTAATGTAGTTTCGAGAACTGTTTCTCGTTGTTTCCTTGCTTGCAACTCTAGTTTAAGATCTTCTTGGTTTAGATTCCATGAGTCTGAGATCCTTGCTTTTCTCCCAGGCCTTGTCCCATTGCGATTTGTTAAGTTCATACGTGTTTGAGTTGTTAAGTCTCTTGCAGCTACTAAGTCTTTTTCTAGCTTTGCGTTTTGAAGTGAGAGCCTTGTTACTTCATCAGCCAGATTTTTTAGTTCAATAGCAGCTGCGGAAGCTAACTCCTTAGCGTATGAAGCTTCTTCTGCTAGTTTTTGATTTTGCACTCGTAATCCACTCTTTTCTTCCGCATTCTGCACGTGCTCTCGCTTCAACTTTTCATTCTCAATCTCCTGAAGCATAAAACATTCAACGCTCATACAAAATTAACCCAAGTTTCGGTATAACTTCGTGCGTTGCTAATCATCTCCTAGCCACTGGTGCCGATATTTACCGGGTATGTAGCAGAATGTATGTTTGTAAGTTTAACATAGTAAAGGTAGAAAAAGTACCTGAGACTGTAGTTTCTTTTTTAACTCGTCTACAAACTCTTCAGTTGCAGAATTAGCAGAACAAGACGGTGAGGATTTTTGACTCGATAATACACTCACTCGTTGCTCTAAAAGGTTCAGTTTTGCGTGTAATTCATCGTTCTCTGTACACTGCATGCGTAAAGCAACAAGGACTAAGACGAAAGCTAGAAGAAATTGCTCTGAAGAATAAATGGAGTACAAAAGAGAATAAATGAGTTCGTGACTTCGAATGAGAAACATTCTACTAACCTTTTTCTGTAGCTGTTCCTGGAGAATACGATTATCTGCTGATATGATCTGAGACATATGTCGAACACAGTAAAATATATTATGAATACGGGCAATCTTCCATTTTCACAATAAAAATAGACTTTTCATTGCAGAGAAGACAAGTATTTTACCTCCAGTTCGAAGCTCTTCTCATTGCACTGTGTCATTAATCTCATAACTTTCTGAAAACATCACAGAATTATGATACTTTAGCTGATCCGCATTGTGTTTACAACTGAATGACCTTAAGAGGGTAAAGTATGGTGAATCATGATGAGAGAATGTGGAGAATATATTTATTACCTGTTGCATCTCAAGCACTGATGCACTAGCGACTGAAGCTTTGCCGCTCTCAATTATTCGCTGTTCCAAGGCCCCCATTTGTCTTTGCTTTTCTTGAATCTCTCTTTCTAGATTTTGAATCTGCATGAGAGAATCTTTTAGTTTCCGTACTCACGCTTAGAGATAAATGACTGGCTTAAGATATTCACAAACGGGTTGGGACTTTGGACATGCATTTTTTTAATTTCATGGTCAAAATAAGGAAAAACGGTCATACTGCGTATATGATACTTTAGAAGTATTAAGAGCTTTTACTTGGTTTTTTGAGTTTTCAGGATCATGTACGGACTGATCCACCAAACGCTTTAGTGTACTTGTGCTGAAAGCTATCTCACCAGCAAGCATCTTAACCTGTTCAACAAGGAGGTCCATTTCATCCGGAGACATAACGCCCTGCAAAAGCCGCAACTATCAGATATCATTTTTTGACAACACATGGAAGAAACTCATACCGAGGTATTGAAAGAAAGGTTAAATGTCTGCATGCGTTACTGAATCACTAAACACCCTTTCCTATTAATAATTGATTTTAAGAAGGATACTAGGCCAAACTTTGAATAAACGAAATCAGATGTTTCAACAAACATGCCAGGATTCCTAACCAAACTCACTTGAGTTCGTTCAGCACCAGAACCAACCGGAGAGTTTTCATCCCTCAACTTGCTGGAAGACCGCTGGGGCTTGTGACCTAAAGATGCATCTGATGCAAGAGACAGAGTCGACGAAGGGGATGCCAGATTTTCACTATCCATGAGCAGAGAATCCAACTTCTGAAGAGCATATATAAAACAGAATGAGTTCTTGTGGTATGAAACATCTTGAGAAATGAGGAAGCAACACATAGCAGTAAGAAATGAAACATGAGAACGTAGTAATAAGCTGACTTAAATAGCAAACTTACATCATCTTTACCAGCAGAAATGCTGCGCTGGTGAGTGGGTGCATCACCTAAATATCCAGGAATAGAATTCTTGGTCGAAACGAGTATGAGCTTTGTAAGCTTTTGTATTCTACTCATTAGAGCTGCTTTGGCTTCTTCTTCTTCCTCCAATCTTGATTGCATCTTCACTTGACCTTCTTGTAACTGTTTAATAACTTATATTCATTCACCAAGTAGGAATTAAGCGAATATCCACAAAATAAAAAAAGTCTCAGTGAGGTCAGAACCTGTTGTCTTAGGCTCAATAACTCTTCATGACTGACACCGACAAGCATACCCCTTCTTAGCTGATCAAGTTCTACTTTCAGGGTCGAGATTTCTTTCTGGTATTTCTTAATCAATGACTTCTCATCTATAAGCTGTTTAGATGTGAAAAGAAAATATATGCATGTCTTAATTGAGGTTCAAGTTTATACGCTAGATAGAAGCAAAGTACTTCATCGCAAAACACGCAAAGAAATCACCTTATTGCGTGAGGCATTGATTTCTACTCTCTTTGCCCTGCTGGCAAACTTCAATGTATTATGAGTTTCCTCGTTACTGCTTGACGCAGGAGTAACTGTACATATGAGCTATAGAAGTTCAAGGAAGTAAAAACCAAATTAGCAGTTGTTCATTGCTACTTTGAATTAACATTAGCATGCAGCTTATTATAGATAGCCCCCATAAACAACTAATATTGCCTAAAATACCCTGCTGGATCAAATCAACCGTGAGAAAACCAGATGCATAAGAGTCATACCGATACATGCCCGTGCCCGCTCAATGAAGATTGCAGAAGACGAGTAAGCTTTGAGTCCCGAAATGGAACATGAGTTGCCTTGCCCTCAGTTAGTTTTCCAATCACCTTCACAATGAAACCGTAGGGGTAACTATAATCAAAACGTCCTCGAATTAATCTCCACGATTAGGTGGTTAAAGATATTATCCTTGACCAAAAGACACTAAAAGGGCAACAGACTTTCTTCTCTGGAAACAAAGGCATCGTTATCAAGACACACTAGCACCACTACATCAGCGGACTGAAGAAGAAATTTAACAAGAACCCCAACCTCAAATTGGACATGGGAGCAAATCTACTTGTTCTTGTTACGCAAATTCGAAGTATACATAACAGAACTTCTGGTTTATATATTATCATTGTTGAATAAGAAACCCGTGACAAATGGAAAGACAGGTCGAACAGAAAGAGAGACACCTACAGTTCCAAGAGTCAGAAGACTCTTGTTGATGTATGAACCCTCTTTCCTCCTCAGTCCAGTTGTCTCAGTTTTGGAACTCTCAGATCCAGCTAAGTCGATCAAATTCTAACAAGAAAAGACACTGCGAGATTAGCTCTTTATACGACAAGAATAATCTAATGTGACAAAAAAAGGAAGAAGCGCTTACAAGCTGAGAAAACACAACTCCATCATATTCATCTCCATGAGCACTACTTTCAATCATCTGCAAACAAATAAATAACTCTTAACTTAAAATACATAGCAAAAGAAGCTTCTCGGAATTAAGATAAGGGATGTTCACAAGATCTAAGATCTACCAGTGTAAATATTGTATGACTTCTGCTGCTCAACAAATTGAAATTATTTGAACCAACATGACGATGTTCTGCCATTGAAGATAAGGTAGTAATAATGAGAGGCAAGAAGGAATAAGAAAACAGGTCTCCGAAAGAATTACCTTCCCCAGCTGCAATGAAAGATAGTGCATGGCCTGGAGATAAAACAACTTCTTCCTTAATACCCTCAACATAAGTTCCCTATAAACAGTAATTACTTCGATTAAACCAAGGTACTCCGTACAAGAGGATGGATGCAACATGAATCAATTCATCAAATGTTATTATCGACGTTGTCTTGTTCATGACTAAGAGAAAATGATATAATCCGAGAAAACAAACAAATGAGTTTTCTTATTCAATAAAATTTTATGTGTGTGACAGTGTGAAAAAGAGAGTTGGATAAAATCAAGCCTTATACAGGGGTACACACCTGGGAATCCTCTCTAACACGTAGATTTTGCCCTGTTGGATCTAGTAAATCATTTATCACCTGATACAAGGACAAAAATAAGAAAAATTGCAGGCAGATGGGTCATATAAGGACGCACATCTAAACGAAAGACATGGTAAGCTATCACACACGCTATTAGAATAAGAGTAGATATCTTTCTAAACAGAGGTGACTAAGAAAACATCTCCCAAGCAAAAAGTCTAAATTTCAGGGCTTATTTACAGGAGTAAATAGTATATAGTATTATCTCATGGATGAAATTTCCACATACCTCATTGTATATTTCAAGGTAGGAAACACGGAGCAGGAACTCTCTTCCAGTAGTCTGAAATTTAAAATGATGTAAGCAACTACCAAATATAACGTTATATGGCAAGGTGCATCACGAACTGTAAATAGGTAAAAAAAACAATAGGGTATAAGCAGAACCCCAGTGAGATTACTTACTTCCTGGATGATACTGAAGACGTCTTTAATTGCTAACGGTATGATTCCAGGATACTCTTGATCACCCTGTGAATAGTGCAAAGGAAACAATGGTAATATACTATCGTTTAAGACATTTGTAACTGAACCTCTGATTATTTGTTGGCGTTCAAAGATGTATATGATCATGTGATGACTTAACAACAGATTGGCTAGTCGTAATAAAGACCTTGTACACTTCCTATGGCGATCAAACTTCTATCAGCAACTCTAGCCTAAGTCACTAGAACTTTGTATAATAGCTTCTGTGATACAGTAAACAGGGTACTAATCCATAACAACCGAGTGGTATACTGCTAAGAAGTGTGGTTTTAGAGCACATTAACAACCCACGACGCAAAAACTTACATGCATTGTATGCGTCTTTCCACTACTGGTAACACCATAAGCAAACACCGTTCCTGTCAATTTTCCAATACAGTGTTAGAAACTTCACTGTAAGCAATACTACTCGCAAATGAGTTGATGTAGAAGTACTTCAATGAAAATATACAAATCTGGTTTACTCAATTATGCAGTAATACTCCTTACCGTTAACACCGTCCATTGCTGCCTTGATTACAGGTTTTGCAGCTACGTCATATACCTCTGTAGTGGTTGCTTGTGGTCCAAAAACTTTATCTGGCAATAATGGAAGAAAGTTCTATGAACAACCGATTCTACGGGGATTTTAATCATTGAACAGTAGCAAAACCAGAAAGAATTGACGAGATCTTTGCAATAAATTCATCTCAGATTAAGATTTGCTAATAATACCAAATGCGTAAGCTGTGAGGGAATTGTATTCACTCCTGACCATATTATCTGCGTCAGGATACCAAGCAACCTCATCTCCTCTTTGATACTCCCTCTCACTGCAATTGAACAAATCATAGCGGAGATTTTTAGAAACCCCAACAAAAATTGACCGATTCCTAAATAGCGTTTCATCAACCCAGAACTTGTTAATGAAAAGAATCCAGAAATTATGTCGCGTAGATCTGCTCCACTACGCCCAGATCTACCGTACCTCATTGGACGAAACCTAACGGTGACGGAAATGCTATCGCGCTCGGATGCGATAGAATGCATAGGGTCACCAAGACGGTCATCCGATGAGAAAGGAATAGGCGATTGAGTTCCATGATTTTCAGAGCCGGAGTTATCGGAAATGGTACGACTAGGTGTCATAGATCGGGGTCCGTTAGCGCCACCGGATGTAGAACAAGAGCGGCGTAATAAACGGTTGTGAGATGACGAATTCGACGAAGCCGAAGAAAAAGGACTCGGCGGTCTACTCCTGGTTCTAGATGACGATGAAGCCATCCACTTACTTGGCACTACGTGGACGGTCAACTCGTTAAACTCGCCGACTCGGTTGCCGATTTAATTGTAAACTGAATGAAAAAAAAGGAATCAAACCAAAACCTCCGGCAAAAGCGTGATGAAGAATCAGAGTGGGAAGCTCACATGGCTGGGGACAGAAAAAGCAATGCGATACTCGTATTCTCTCTCCTCCCTCCTCTCTCTTCACTCTTTTTCCTTGGTTTACCTTTGCGGTGGTGGGAAAGAGATAGTGAGACCACAAAGAGAGAGCGATTGTTTCGTCTTCTTCACGCGACGGTGGTGAAGAGAGAGAAAAAGAAAGGTAGTTTGGGAGATATTTGCAGAAACTTTTTTTTCCTCAAATTTGCAGAAACTTATTTTTTCAGATTTTGAATTCGTACGTAATTAATTAAATATTTTTTACCGAGTGCTGACATGAAAAAAAATAACTGCGCGGCGCAACCAACTCGGATAAAAAATGTTTTCGAAAATTATTTAAGGAACGGAGCGAGCGGGAAGTGAATGGGTCAGTAAATACAGGAAATTTCCATTTTTACCCTTTAAACTTAATATTAATATTACATACTCCCGGTTTAACCGAACCTATACATTTGTTAACATATTTTGGTTTAACGGTGGATAATCATTAATTCGTGAAATAAAGTTATGATGATTAAAATTGTAATACAAATATTTAGAATTTTATCACAAACATTGATTAAAAATAAAAACACATGAAACTGTTATTTCTACATTTTAGTTTTTTATAAAATAGTATTTGTATAATTGTATATTTTGGACACATCTAGATGTTATTTTGGAATTATTTCTTACACAGAAAACATACAGTACTGAATCTAATAGTGGCAAAGTGAAAATGAAATATATTCCTCATATGGATTATGTACAATCAAATATGCCAAAATGTATTATGTACTTTATTTCCTACAAATAAAAATTTTGTTTTAAGTAAATTTAATTCGACAACATGGTTAACTGTAAATAGGAATGTCAATCGGGCTAGCCCGGCTCGAATCCTGGAAAATCCGTACATGTTTAAGCTCGAGCCCGGCCCAGTCCGTTTTTTTCGGGCTTATATTTTGAAGCTCGGCCCGAAGCCTTCAGGGTTTTTTGGGCTTTCTAAACTTACAAAAACAATATAAATGTAAATAAATCAATTTAAACAAAATCAAATCAAAATATTTAAATAAAATTAGTGAAATAAAGAGTTATAAAAGTTCAACGATTTCTAAATATTCATGATTTTAATGATTTAAATCATTAAAATTATTATAATAATGTTACATTACTCATGAAAATTCTTATATAAATTAATGTTTTCATATGTTTTAATAGAAGATGATAGCCCGCGGTCTAACCCGACCCGAAGCCCGGAAAGCCCTTGAATATTTGAGTCTGGCCCATTTTTTTTTGGTCGGGCTCAAATATCAGAGACCGAATCCATGTATTTTCAGGGTCGAGTCGGGCTAGCCCGCCGGCTTTAGCCTAAATTGACATCTCTAACTATAAACACGTATATCTTGTTATAATAACTAATAATAGTTGCAACAAAACAAACTGTTTACACCAAATAATTAACGCTGTCATTTTTGTATGATATATATTTAAACTTTTTCAAATAATTAATATAATAGAGATTATAATATAATTTTTATATTATAATAAATAAAAAATAATCTAAAAATATTTTTTTAATAAAAAATATGAGAA
>KE152166.1:122922-146910 GCA_000411095.1 Aethionema arabicum | reverse complement strand
TAAAAAACTAAATAAGGCCCACTAAATGTATAAAATAGCCAATTTCTCTAATTTTTTTATTTATGTAACTATAGATACAAATAAGAAAATACCATGATATCTTTTAAATATATAGATATATAAATAAGAAAACTTTTAACAATAATTTTCTTTAATTTATTAATAGGTAAAGATATTTTTTATTTTTTTTTTTTAACTATGGTACAAAACTACAAATAAGAAAATACTAATAAAAAAAATTGTTTTTTTGTTGTAATTTTAAAAATTTTGTAGATAGTAAGAGCATTAGAAGGAGAAGTGTCACTAGATGCATTAAACGAAGGAATAAAACCAGGACAGAGTAACATTTATGGATCTTCAGGAACAAGTTCAGATTATAGTCAAAGTTCATATCAAGCAGACATCAAGAAATTTAGACAAATGGCTTTGTCAAATCAAGACTTTCAGAGCGGCGAAACTGAAGCTGAAACTGAAACTGAAGGATCATCAAGTAATGATTCCAAAGACATGGGAACCTCTAAAACTACTCCTCATGCTGCTAATTAATTCAGAGCAAATTAAAAATCAAGGAAAAATTAAAGAAAAAAAATCAACAATGTTATTGATTGATTTATTGGATTGGATTTTTACATTTATGTTATTGATTTTTTTTTTTTCTGTTTGTTTTGGAACTTATTAGAGAGAGCTTAAATAAAAAAAATTAGATATTAGCATATTTGCTGCATTTTAAAAAATAATTTATGGATGTGATGACATGATTTTATACAAGCCAGAATTGAAGTAATTTTGTGAATTTATGTGTAAATTAACATTAAAATCAAAATTAGCTGTTTGGTTTGTTAATATTTTGGATTCGGTTTAGGTTTCGCAAAAAGAGATATCAAACTGAAGTCAGAATATTTAAATCATTTACATTTCATTTCGTTTATTTTCTTTATTATGATTTACATTATTTTAATTGATATACCATATGTATATATTTAGTAACACGATTTCGGTTCATTTTGTTCATAATAAATTTATTGTTAATTTCTGTTTGACATAAATTTTTGTTTAGATTCAATTTAAATAATTTTGGTTTATTTTATATATCTTTAATAATCTGTTTTTTCAAAGTTAAAAAACAAGCTTAATTCTTAAATTAATCGTCACACTAATCCTACTTAAAGATAATAAATAAAAGACAGAATTAATTAAATTAATATCAGTAACTTGTTACACACTCCATTTCTAAACAAAAGTATAGACCTTAAGACACATGATCAATATATATAACTAACTTCTCTTGTATATTCCCTTGTATATTCCCTCTATATATAATAAATTACCTTTGTTATTATCAAAGTGTTTAAGCCATTACAAGACTTAAACCCAAAGTCTTCAAATCTCATCACGGTCTGTTCTATATTTGTATTTGAACCCAAAACTGTTTCCAACATTCTAGGAGAGCAGTCAACGTTGTGATTCGTTGACTTTTATACAGGTGGAATTGCTAAGCTTCCTAAGAGTGTTCTATGAACAGTATCTGCATCTTGTGTAGTTAGAATCTGTGGAATCGACATTCCACCAGAGATGACGATTTCTATTTGCACCAAAACATTCAAAAATCAGACCGTTAAAAGAGCCGTTGGAGTATTGGTCATGGTTTAAAGTTAGAATCTTTTATTACCTATGCCTTCTCGAACTGATAAGTTAGGTCTTATGATGTCTTTGGAGCTGATGAGGAAAATATCTCCTAGATAAAGATGGTTTGTTGGTACATAAACGCAACAAAGCTCTTCTCCACCGGCACGACCACGAAGAACAACAGTTGATGTAATGAAACCGAATGCATATTCTCCCATATGTGGATGTCTTATGATTGCTACCTCTTTGAATGCTCGTGATCCTTGATCTGGTAAAGGGATAATGTTAGATTTTGAGTATTTGTTGTTAAAATTAAGAAAAATGGTGTAAAATTTGCTGAAATAAGATTAAGAAAAATGGTGTAATGAATATATGGCCTTGTTTGTTTGAGCGTCGCTGACTCTAGTGACATGTTGTTCGTTTAGTTGTCACCAGAGATGAACAATTTAAAATTCAAATAGCTAAAAAAATATGCTTCCTCTGTTTTTTTTTTATACCGAGATTTAACACTTTTTTGTTCATATTATTAGAAGCTTTCAGTTTTCTATGTATATTTTTTTTTGTTCTTTTAACAATTTTAAAAAGTATATGTATATTTTTTGTTCTTCTGATAATTTTAAAAATTATCAAAATTATTTTAATTAATTAAGAATAAAACTGTAATTTTATAAATTTTAATAAAAAATGTGTATTCAAGCAAAAAGTCTTGTGATGTGAAATGGAGGGAGTAACGTATAATTTTTAATCACCAAGACTTGTTACCAAAACTTACCGAACCAACAACAACAAAATGAACATAAATTTTCGCTGTCTATGAGACGAGCAAACAAAGAAGCTTTATGTACCTGGTGAGATTGCTCCGCTGATTTGTTTAGAAGCTGAGTAGATGTAGCTAATGAGAGGCATTTTCTTGATGAACCATTCTCCTATGTTGAGTAATGAAGCTCCAAGCCATGATGACATGAATACACCAACAAGAAAGATGAATGTGATGGATGTTAGAAACCCAAGACCTGCAAATTATAGCAATATGAAGATGTAGCAATCGTCAAAAGAATCATTGCAGCTAAGAGATGAAATGAAAAGTGAAAACCAACCAAACATATTGATTCCAAGATGTGTATAAACTGGAGAGAAGAATCCATCCACGAAATGAATAAACCACCAAGTGAAGTAGAATGTAATGGCGATTGGAAGTAGAATCACACTGTAAATTTAAAGAATCCATGGAAGTAATCACACAATCAAATTGCAGTGAAGCTAAAAGTGGATAAACCATTAGATGAAGTAGAATTTGATGGCGATTGGAAGCAGAATCATACTGTAAATTTTATGAATCCATGGAAGCAATAGCTCATTCTAATTGCAGTGATAGTGAAGCTAATCTAGAAATCCATTTCTAGATTTTGAAATTCATACAACAACGATTCCAGAAACAGTGCAATTTTACGGAGAGACTTAGAAATTACCAGCCGGTCATGAACTTTTTGGTGGTCCAGCTTCGAATGACTTTGTATATCGCCTGAATTGAACAATAAAATAGCTTAATAAACAAGTAATCTTCAAGCTCTAACAATACATAATCATAAACTTGCAGAAGAATCACAATGTTTGAATCCGATCTGGAAATTATCGAGTAAGAGAACTACTATTTTCGCAGTGTAATCAAATCGCTACACTGAAATTAGGATATGGAGAAATTAAGACCTCTTTTCCAGGAGCATGAATCGACGAAACGAGAGGAGACGATGGAATCGACCGCACAGCTTCGCGAGGAGAAACTCCAGATTTACGATTCGGAATCAGCCGTTCGAGATCTCTTTCTCTCGGTTCCATCTTTTCCTTCTCTGTTTCTCCCCCAAATCTCAAATTAAGTACCTAAATGTCGATCTCTCCACAATCTCTCTCTGTCTCTCACACACGAGATCTCCGTACAGAAGAAATTAGCTGTCGCTCCTTCTGTCTCCGACTTGCTTTGTCTATCTCCGGCGTCTCTTTCTCCGGCGAGTGTGAACGACGAATTGCCTTCTCGTCCTCGTCAAGGTACGCATGCATCTTCTGTTATGCCAATTTCCTCTGTATCAAACTTAAGCCATGTTATGTTATTGGGCCTTATAAAGCCCATATGTTATTATATCGAGGTCTATGTTATAAAACCAATACGACATCGTTTTAGTTGGGAGTTTTTATTCTTAGAAGTATAGGGGTAATTTTGGAAATTGAAATCATTTTCAAATTCTTAAAGCAAGTATTTAAAGTCAGTCTTCGTGTTGACCAATACAATTTTTCGTTTCTCTGCGTCGTTCGAGTTCGTGCTGAGTAGTTACAGAGAAGAAAATGTGGCGATGCGTGCCTCGTCGTCTTCGAGCTGCGTCGTCAAGGAGATCTGAATCTAATGGTGCTACTAGCTCTCAAATTTACAGATCCTTTTCTGCTGGTTCGGTACGACATTGCTATTTTCTTACTCGTTTTCTCTTCTTACTGCTTTGATCTTAGATTTCTATAGATTTGAACTAGGGAAGCATTATCACGAATTATTTGAGCTTGGTCTTTGTTCACCTCATTCTCAATTTCTGAAATCCTATTTTAATCGATTAATGTTTGATAAGATAGAATTTGGGGTTTGAAGTCAAATCGTTTTGGAGATCGACAATTAGGCGAAATTGGAATGATTTGCGTTCGCCTGTGAGCTGTTGTAGTTTTGATTTGCTTCTTCTCTGCAGATTTTTGAAGTTTATATTGCGGTTGCTTCGTCACAGACATTTGCTTTTTCGACAATTTTTTGGTGTAAAAATTGATTTTGTTGATATCATACAATTTTTGGTTCTTTGTGGCAGCAAACAGGGGGACGATCTTCTTATACAATCGTTGATCATACGTATGATGCGGTTGTTGTAGGAGCTGGGGGTGCTGGGCTTAGAGCAGCTATTGGTTTATCAGAACATGGTTTTAACACAGCATGTATTACTAAGCTTTTTCCAACTCGGTCACATACCGTTGCAGCTCAGGTACATCAGCTTAATCTTTCTCACTGAGACTATGACACTAAGGCCAAGCCAAAGTGAAATTTACCACTAGTCTATGGTTTTCTTGCTCGATATAAGATGTTTTTTGTTGTTGGTTATGTTATGAATCCTGTGAAGGGAGGTATAAATGCTGCGTTGGGTAATATGAGTGAAGATGACTGGCGATGGCATATGTATGACACCGTCAAAGGAAGTGACTGGTTAGGTATGTTTTCTTGTTTTTTGAATACAGTGAGTATGATGCATATAGTGTTGCCTTATTAACTGTTTGTTTTTGTTTTCATAGGTGATCAAGATGCTATTCAGTATATGTGCAGAGAAGCTCCAAAAGCTGTTATTGAGCTTGAGAATTATGGATTGCCATTTTCTCGAACAGAAGATGGAAGAATATATCAACGTGCTTTTGGTGGTCAAAGTCTCGATTTCGGCAAAGGTTTAATCTTTAATTATGCAATCTCAACTTGGAATTTAACTTATGATCATCATGTGTAAGATTCTTTGCTTGTAAACTTCTCATTTCTTGGATAAATCAGGTGGTCAAGCATATCGTTGCGCATGTGCTGCTGATCGAACTGGACATGCTTTGTTACACACTCTTTATGGTCAAGCAATGAAACACAACACTCAATTTTTTGTGGAATATTTTGCCTTGGATTTGATAATGAGCAGTGATGGTAAGTACCAAGTTAGGTTGATTAATCCTATGTCTGATCCATCTTTAGAAATTGAAATACATAGAACTTTTGCAGATTGGACAGTACTCTCTCTTCTTTTGAAGCTTCATATATTCTATTATGGTTTCATATGAAAATAATGATTCTTTATAAGATACCCTTTGACCACTTCATAATAATTTGGTCTATGATGAGCAGGAACCTGTCAAGGAGTCATTGCACTGAACATGGAAGATGGCACTTTACATCGTTTCCATTCTGGTTCCACAATATTGGCCACTGGGGTAAACAATGTGTATAGTTCTTGATTTATAAAACTGTGCAATATATAATCAAATCTTTTTCTTGATTTCCTTCAGGGATATGGAAGAGCCTACTTTTCTGCAACTTCAGCACATACATGTACAGGTGATGGAAATGCCATGGTTGCAAGGGCTGGATTACCATTGCAGGATCTGGAGTTTGTTCAGTTTCATCCTACTGGTATATATGGAGCTGGATGTCTCATCACTGAAGGTCTGGTTACCTTCTAGAACCAATCAAATCCTGGTGCATTTTGGACTGTATAATTCATCTCTTTGCTAATTGTTTCATCAACATACATAGGAGCTCGAGGTGAAGGTGGGATTCTGAGAAACAGTGAAGGAGAAAAATTCATGGATCGATATGCTCCAACTGCTAGAGATCTTGCTTCAAGAGATGTTGTTTCAAGATCTATGACTATGGAAATTAGAGAAGGACGCGGTGCAGGTAACATTTACTCTCCTATGAAACTCTATTAACTCCTATAAGTAATAGCTTGAGAATATGTCATTGATGCTGAGCAGGACCAATGAAGGACCATATTTATCTTCATTTAAACCATTTACCACCAGATGTGCTTAAAGAGAGGCTTCCTGGTATATCTGAAACTGCTGCGATTTTTGCTGGTGTTGATGTTACGAGAGAACCAATTCCTGTATTGCCTACTGTACATTATAACATGGGTGGAATTCCTACAAATTACCATGGAGAGGTAAGCTAGATAACCCTGTAATCAAGTTTGGGGTTTAAAAAACTATTTTGATAGTTGGAGGTTTTTTTTACCAAATGAATGATGGGAAAAAAAACCTCTAAACTATACGTTTTTGCCGAAATAGACCCTAAACTATCGAGTTGGCGAAAAAACTTCTGCTTTTTTTTAGATGAAAAAACCCCTAAACTTCGTTTTGTCAGCGAAAAAACCCTAAACTATCAAGTCGACAAAAAAACTCCTAGACTTTGTTTTTTGCCAAAAATTCCGTAGACTTTGTTTTTTTAGCGAAAAACTTCTCCATTATTTAACCGTTATATAGTGTTAGTCTTGAATTAAATAAAACGGTGTTTAAACAGTAAAATTAAAAGTTAATAACTATGGCTAATTAAAATTAAATTTTATAGTTTAAACGCATTTTTTTTATACTAGATAATAACGGTAGTTTAACGGTCAATTTTACTAAGAGGTTTTTTCGCGGAAAAACAAAGTCAAGGGGTTTTTTTCACCCAAAAAAAAGTTTAGGAGTTTTTTCTACGACTTGATAGTTTAGCATATGTTTCGCCAAAAATCGATAGTTTAGGGGTTTTTCTGCTACCATCCCTTTAAAATACCGTAATCACTTATCAATGTTGTTAACTCTCAGGTGGTTACTGTTAGAGGTAATGATCCAGATGCTATAGTTCCTGGATTAATGGCTGCAGGAGAAGCAGCTTGTGCATCTGTTCATGGTGCAAATAGACTTGGAGCAAATTCACTTCTTGATATTGTTGTTTTTGGCAGAGCTTGTGCTAACAGAGTTGCACAGATTCAAAAACCAGGTAAAACCAATATATATATTATACGCCATTAATTCTCTCTGCAACATAATATTCAAGAAAAGAATCTTTTTATGTAGGTGAGAAATTAAAACCTCTAGAGAAGGATGCTGGTGAGAAGAGTATTGCTTGGTTAGATCAAATAAGAAATTCGAATGGTTCAATTCCAACTTCTAAAATCCGGTTAAATATGCAAAGAATAATGCAGAACAATGCTGCTGTATTCCGTACACAGGAAACACTAGAGGAAGGTAAGTAATTTGCACATTTCTTTCACCGTTCTATCTCAAAATCAATTGATTAATAAGATTATAATATTTTAAATCTTGAATTATTTATGATTGTTAAAAAAGTTTCAATTATCAAAATGGTTTAGTAACTCTAAACTTAAATAACTATATTTTTTTAACCGAAATCTCAAATTTAAATTTTGAACTATTTTCGTCCGGTAAAAAACCTCAAATATGGTTGTTAAACCTTAAAATTTGACAACTGTGTTCTTGTTCTTTAAACCTTTAAACCTTAGGGCAAGTGCAATGGTGATCCTGGGGGATTTTTATAAACACTTTTAATATTAAAATAATAATAATAAAAAACTTTTTCTGTAGAAAATATGAAAATTGTGCCTAAAATAGAATTTTTTTAAGCCTTATGAGGAACTCTCCCTCTCCTCCCTGTTCCTATCTCTCTCTTCCTCCTTCTCTCTCCTTGTCTCTCTCTCATCATTTTTTTAAATTGGATTATTTTTGGGTTGTTCTCCAATGAACCTGCTCTTACCGGATTTTTAAAGTGAAAATTAAATTTTAAACACAAAATTAAATCATAATTTCAAAATTTGATAACTATAGATTTTTTTTTATAACTATGGTTTTTTAAACTCATAATTTTGATAATTCAGATTTTTTAAACCCTAAAATTAAATAATTAACCAAAATCTCAAATTTAAAATTATAATTAATTGTAATTTGGACTATATTGTTGGGTAAATTTTGAAAGTAATTTTGTGCTTAAAATTTAATTTTGATCTAAAAAAATTCCGATAAGATAAAACAGTGGGTTATCAAAGTTTTAAACATTATTTTAGTAGTTGGAAGTTTTCTTTTACCAAATAAAAGTAATTTGGGGTCCAAAATACAATATTCCCTAAAAATATTAAATTGACCACAAGGTTAACTCAAGATTTTCATGAATAACTAATCTTAAACTTTACTTGTTTTTTGATCATATAGGTTGTGATTTGATCGATAAGGTATGGGAAAGTTTTGGAGATGTGAAAGTAAAGGATCGGAGTTTGATATGGTAAACACTTTTGAGACTTTGTCATGTTATTATTTGGAAACTGAAGTTTAAAGGAAGTGTGTGTTTGAGAGAAATGAAATGTGTTTAAATTACAGGAACTCAGATCTGATAGAAACTCTAGAGTTGGAGAATTTGCTGATAAACGCTTGTATAACTATGCATTCTGCTGAAGCTAGGAAAGAAAGCAGAGGAGCTCATGCTCGTGAGGATTTCACGGTCAGTCTTCTACATTGGTTTTTTAACATTTTGAATTTTGATAATTGGAGTTTTCTTAATCTAATAGGATTTAATCAAAATTAAACCCCAAACACACAAAATTTAACTATAATCTAAAAATTAAACATAAAACTAAAGATTCAATTTTTGGTTAGTTAGACTCCACTTTCATGTTTTGTTTTTTTTTATCTGGGTTTAAAAATCTGGTTATTAAGATTCATGGTTTAATATAATTACTGGATTTAATGGTTCATTTTTTTTGTTAGTATTAGACTATTTTGATGGTTTACGGTTTTTTTTACCAATTGAAAATAATTTAGAGTTTAAAACACGTTGTTGATCAATTTTGGGTTAATTAGCAATTTTGATAGTTTAGAGTTTTTTTATTAATTGAAAATAATTTAGAGTTTAACACACTTTAATGATCAATTTTTGGTTAATTAGACAAGTTTGATAGTTTATCTTGTTTGTTACTAATTGCAAAGTAATTTAGTGTTTACAACATTACAATGATCAATCTTGGGTTAATTAGACCATTTTGATGGTTTATGGTATTTCTCACTATTTGAAAATAGTATAGGGGGTTTAAAAACTCGTAAAAAATGATCTCAACTTTAAAAACTAAGTCTAAACTTAATGATTTTGTACAGAAACGAGACGACGAGAAATGGATGAAACATACATTGGGGTAAAAATTAGAATCTCATAACTCCTTTACAAAAGCTTTAAACTTGTTAATATTGTTACCAAAACATGTTCTTGTGTTTGTTATTGAAATGTTCGGATGATAGGTATTGGGAGGAAGATGGGAAAGTGAAATTGGAGTACAGACCGGTACATATGAACACATTAGATGACGAGGTTCACTCATTTCCTCCTAAACCTCGTGTTTATTAACATTTCTTCTAACACAACACTTGAACGTGACTTCGAACCCACCTTTCTTCAATTTATTATTATAAATTAAACATTAATTATTTCCACTAATAAACCGGTAAATTAAACAATGATTTATGTAACGTAAAGAAATTATCAACTTTTGGACAGGTCTTGGTTTCTTGGGTTTGGTACTCTTTACATGTTATATCCTATGCGTGTATGTAACTATTTATAGAGACACAAATAATAAATTTAAGAAAAATGATCTTATTACTTTAACCTGGTTTTTTTTTAGAAAAAATGTTTCTAATAGGGTGATTCGTCAAATATTAAATTAATACATTATTTTTTGCGATAATTAGTTTAGTCATGAATTTATAAATTATAGTAAAATAAAATTTCTAAGTTTTATAAATATGCTAAATTAGTGTGTTTGTTTCTGTTTATCTTGTTTAATATAAAATTATTCAATAAAAGATAATGATGATATCAATTAAATAGTTATCTATTAACATTGTTATTATTCTCTCCGTCTCACAATATAGGATGCTTAAGGATTAATGTACATTACTTAATAAAATTAATAAAATAAACGTTTTTAGTTTTAGTCATTTCATCCTTTTTGATTTTTTTTATAGATGCAAAGATAATTTTATAAAAATAAAATAAAAATATCTAAAATATAAAACACCTAATAGATTGAAACAAATAAAAAATTCTAAAACACTTTATATAAACAAAACGGAAAAAATATTAAACAAGATATTCATACATCTTTTACTCGTGTGACGTGTCGGTTATATTTTTTCTATAAAAATATGCATATCACACCTTAATTTCAGATCCGAATTCAGGTTAGTATTTTTTTCAGAATTGTTTAACAATTTTATGAATTAATTTCACAATAGAAAAAATTATGATGGAAAATAAATAGAAAAATAATACTCACAAAAGAAAAATGCGTGATAAATAATTATACAGATTTTGAAAAAAAAAAATATATATATATAAATCCGTATAGAGCAAAATAATTGCAACGAGAATTTTTGGTAAAAAAAAAAATTTGGTAAAAAAAAAATTGCAACGAGAATCCCATGTTGTAAAAAGTGCGTCAAGACAACGCATCTTTTTATGGTTCAAACATCAACAGCTCATATTTGCCGTCCATTTAATTTTCTTTTTATATTATATAATTTTTATATATTTTTGCGTGTAAAGTAAACAACCCGCCTATCTGTAATGAGCAATGACTACGAAAGGCACGTATTGATTCACGTGGTTACATCTTAACCGTTGATCTCTTATCTTATCTTTAAATCTGGAACGTCCAACATTCCCCTTTCTTTGTATATAAGAAGGTAAGGCTCTTTAGGGTTACATCATCCTTGTCTCCTTCTAGTTTTCTCAATTTTTATTTCGATTTCGCTGCTATGGCGACGATTACGTGTTTCTTCGTTGCAGAGAGCGTCCCGATCATCACGTCTATGTCGAATTCCCATGGATCTGGTCAGTTCGGTTCGAGGTTCGTTGCTTGTGGACGGATCTCTACATCGGTTGATCCGGCGTATATCGGAGGCGTTCCGAGGTAGATCTGAGGCGGTTTGACGTAGATCTGAGACGATACAACGTAGATCTGAGGCGATACGACGTAGATCTGTTATCTGACATAGATCTGAGGCCTTAAGGCGTAAATCTGAGGCCATCCAGCGTATATCTGAGGCCATCCGGCGTAGATCTGAAGCAATACGGGGTAGATCTGAGGCCATCCTGCGTAGATCTGCAGGTGACTTTTATCTTCCGCACTGGATGCTCATCGTTGCTTAGTTTTGGATTTGAATATCGTAATTAAAGCCTGATTTTCTCGATTTGTAGATATGGCTATGGATCATGACTTCTTCTCTTGCGGGCTCGTTTGATATGAAATCTGTGAATCCATTGCGTCAAGGCGGGGAGTTCGTTCGTAGCTGTGGAGGCTGGATTTATCTGAGACCATCAAGACTTTGGATGTGTGTTTTGCTTAGAATACTTGGGTGTATAAGGTGTTGCGAGGGATGCTATGGCTTCCTGATTACATCTTTGTCATCCGACCTTTGCCATGTCAGGTGCGCTTGCATGGCAGGTCACCCTAAACCCTAAATAAAAAAAAGTAATTTTGTGGTTTTGAGGGGAGTTCGCACGGGGGTTTATTTCCCGGGTTCTCCCCTCATGTTTGTGTCTTGCCGTTCCCTTTCATACCCTTCTCTTTAAATATCCAAATCACAGAATATCCATAACTGAATCCGATTAAATTGGATCTTAAGAACAACGAAGTGGAGCCATGGCGTTATCTTATCGTCCTTCAGCAATCAACCATGGAAAGACAGGTACTCGATTATTCTAAATTTTTATTGTCCAGTTCCATAGCGTTACCTTATCTTTACAATTAAGTCGTATTTCCTCGGTAATATTCATCAAGTAATCTCCTTCGAACAAATTAATTACATGAGCTGAGCAAGATAAAATTCTTACAATCATGCTAAATTGGAATCTAGTTCTTTGTTGAAGTTTACTTTTCATTTTTAACTTTTTTTTGTCAATCGAGTTATCAAATCTATCTTGACTTCTCTTTAATAAGAAGTGGAAATTTTTTTTATCATTTGTTTTGTTAGTTGTGTCATTTGAAAAACTTTTCAAGTTCCGTGTATGACAATTTTGTCGGGTCTATAGTTTAGTATATTGTAAAATTATTGATTTAGTACCAGCTTTGGGAGATGTGTAAGCTATTGTTTAGAGTGGGATATGTAGAGTTATTTTCTGTAACAGCAAACGTCTTCAGCCTAAGGTGCTTCAATTGTGGAACTCGAAGAAACAAGGAAGCTGGAGTTGCTGAGTTGATTGACGATACCAAGAGTTAATCAGAAGTTCGCTGGCTATGTTTATTCCTTCTGTTGTGGAGTTAAATTTGAAGGTATCGTCGTATCATCGAGCAAAATATATGATTATGTATTTGCAAAAAAAAGGGCGTTACTTCCATTTTTGTATGCTTGTATTATTTTCTGTATACGTAATTTTGGTTAACTGCTTCTGGTAAGAATTATTGGACGCATACCATCTTGAATTGTTGCAGGATGACATTTGCTTTCTATATTTGTTTGGGAAATTTTTTGTTCCAAAACCGTAATTATCTGTTTTTACTTAGACTTTTTTTGTGTCACGAAGCTATCTCTAGCATGTTTGTGCATTGGTCCTAAATACCATGAAGCCGTAGCATAGTTAGGAATGCTTAGTAAAAATCTTGAAGATAGCTTTGAGTTGGAACCTATTTTGTTGCATACTAGCTATAAGTTTTTTGCCGGTTATGTCTCTAATTTTTGAATGTTAGAGAAAACTCTATTGTGGTCTACTTGGTCGACATATGATCGTGAACGGTGGTATTCTAGTAGAGTCTAAATGGATATGTTATAGATCTGTAAGCTCAAAAATGGTAGAGCGCTCGTCTTCTTATGGAGGAGTGAGAGGTTGGTGGTTCGAATCCACCCAGATCTGTTTTCATTTTCTTACCACTCTTTATTGTTATTAGATTTCTCTTGTCATCATTGTGTGTTTGTTGAATATAAGTTTGGCTCGTTCATGAGCTTTTACATCTTATTCTTCTGTAATCTAATATTTTCAGGTCCTATATATAACTCATCATTGTGCCCGAGAGATGGTGACTGGATTCACTAGTTTCTCGTAATGGTATCTCATTAAAGTTGATGATTTTAAAATCATCTTCTTTCAATTTACTTTTTGACTTGTTATAAATGTTGACTAGGCTTTTCTGTTGATCTGTGGATTGTTCTAAAACTCTATTGACTTGTGTTCTGCAATTTGGTTTGCTTGCTTGATTCTAATGCTGTGATTATTGATGTGGAGAGCATTGTTGAAATTCCATGTAGGATAAAAACCAACCTTAATATATGTGTGGATAGAATTCAACATTAATACATGTATATATAGAGTATAAATTACTTTACAATATTAATATAAATAAATATAGAACATGAAATAAATATAATTTTAGATTGTCATGAAGCTAATCTCTAGCACGTTTAGGAAAATAAATATAATTTTAGGTTGTTACTCTAATTGTCCATTAGTTTTGAGTTATAATCATATAAAAATATGTTGGAATAATATAAAATTTTATATTTCTAACGATTACTTTAGCTTGTAACTATATATCGTTACTATATAGTTGTTTCTGGTTGAACCTCATGACCTGATCTGACTGTTCTTATGTATGAAAAATGGTAATGGTATTCATGTAATAAATCAAAACAATTTTACTTTACAATGTGCAGATTTGGATTAATCTAAACAAAATAAAAACCCAAATCCTATAAAAAAAACAGAACTATCAAAGCCATGCTTTGATCTAACACTACCCAAGAAATAATTTCTAACCAATTAAATGTCGAGATCATCATCAGGATCTTCATCAGAATCAGGGTGTTCATCATCTGAATCTCTGAAATATATTATCTCTCCTCCACCTTCTCCGCCTGAAACTTCCTCGCTCTGCAACTTTCCCGGCGCCGTCGACTCCATCTTGCCATCTACTAAAGATCTTCTCCCATCATATATCTGTGTCGATATTCCATTATCTGAAACATCAAAAACACATATCAACATCATCTCATCAACAATCTTAGAGCTTAACAAAATTTGAATTTTCTCTGGCTTTTAGTTCCAAGGTATTATGATATGTTAGATCATAAATTATTTTAGTTTGGTGAAATATTATAATTTTTAAACTGAAATCGTCAACTAAATCTTAATAACCAGAGTTTTTAAACCGGAATCTCAAATACAAACTCAAAATTATATTATAAATGATTCAAATTTGGGTTAAAATTTGATATTAGAGTTACGTTTTGTATTCAAAGTTTAATTTTGATTTTAAAAATCCAATTTGGTTTAAAGAAACTAGGTTATCAAAGTTTAGAATTTAAAAAATTACATTTTTTTTTTCACAGAAATAGTTCAAAGTCTAAATACCATAATCTTTAGTTTTAATTGTGATATATATAACACTTACCTTGGTGCTCAAAAGGAAGTACAACTTTTTCTTTATCTACTCTTTCTTTCTCAGACAACTGTAAGTTAAACTGAACCTGCACCAGAAGAAGAAACAATCATCTGAGTCCATACAGCTTTAAACAACGAGATTACATTGCCAAGAAACTCAATACTTACCTTAGGTAGAAGACTTTGAGTGGCTACAACAACAGAATCCGCCATAGAAATGGGTGAAAATGTTATACCCAAATGATCAACATGATATTCTTCAGACTGTTAAAGAGTGTTAATGAAGTTATAGCAGTCAATACTTACTACATAAGACTGATAAGGGATTAGAGAGGAGCTAGAGAAGAGCGTACCATTACTCTAACACGTCCTTTTCTAAGCTTAAACCGGACATGGAACCGACCTTTACCGAAATCCTGATGACCCAAAAAGAGGCTTTCTAAAGCACCTTTTTCTCCATCTGAAGCTGGACAAGAAGGTTCTAAGGTAGCTGTTATTGTGGATGTATATTCAAGTGCATTTGTGACTTTTTCTTGATGAAGATCTGTGTTTAATGACCAAAAAACACTGGAAACTTGAGCTGCACCAAAATTTGCAAGAATTGTGGTAAGCCTAAGAAGGAACTAAACAAAATAGAATAGTGTTTAGATTCATATGACAAAGAGTTTGAATCTACCATGGCTTCGAAGATCTGTTAAAAGACCAGAAACTGATGACATAGATGAACGTCTTAGCATCTCATTCACCTGATTTCAAAGTTTTAAAGAGACAACAAAAATCACTTCTTTTGTTTGAATTGATGTAAAGAAATTATAAAATTACAGTAACTAAGAAGCTATCTTACTGAATCTATGGCAACACAGAATTTTATCTTCCCCTCTCCAACCAATTCTGCAGTAAAGTAATCACTTCAGTTACACATAATCGTTTTAGATGAGATCAGATTTCAAGGGGGAAGAACTTACCTCTTCCTACATCAATGATTTTATGGAAAAGCGTTTTCAAATCATTCACAAACTTGTGTAACTTGATTATCCTTGAACCATCAGTGACACTAGATGAAGATTGATCAATCCAGCCCAATGGATCAGTGTAACAATCAACAACACGAATCCTTCAAATCAGAACAAATCGGTGTTAAATTCAGTTCGAGAATAATGCATAAATTGCAGCTAATAGAGCATTTAGAAACACTAGATTTTACCATTTAGCAGATGAAGATACATTGATTCCCTTTTGCTTCAACAATTTCAAATAGAAAGAAGGGCTCCGGGAGAATGTAATCAGCACGATACCTCTTCACCACATGAATGTAACCATTAGTGAATCAATTATAGATCAGATGTAGTAGAATTAGGGTTTGGAAGTTTACTCCGATTTCGATTTTCCAGCCAAAATCGCGGAGGAAAGATTTGCGAGAAGATAGCTAGAGACATCGAGACCGAAAGGTGAAGCTAAAGTTTCCTTAATTGTGAGAGCTGGTGAAAGCTCGCCTTCTTCGCCGCCATCTCGTAGCTTTCTGAATATCGATTCCGCCATTGTTGATCAACAAAAGCGAGAAGCCAGAGAGGTTTTAGCCAATGTTTTAAGTCATTTGGGCTTTTGTAAATAAGCCCAATAAGCCTTTAATGAGTAAATCAAGTGGGCTTTGTAATTATGGTACAGGAAAATAAAAACATTGTGTCGTTTTTCATAGATAAAAACGTCGACCATTTTTTCTGTTCAGAAACGAAAGCAGGACTCGCACATTAAGAGAAGTGTGTGTTACGACGCCGGTGTTGAAGTCATCTTAGATCCGCCGGCGAAGAAGCAGCACCGTCGCATTCGCCTCCCTCCTTCTCGCCGGAATACATCAAAGGTATCTCTCTCCCTCTCTCTCTCTCCCTCTCTCTTTCTTCTCAATTCCATTTCGCTATTTCCATGAATCAATAATATGCAAATAGATTCTACCCTTTCGATGTTCGTTTCTCATTATCGTTTCTGTCTCTGCTCCATAGCTCACTTTATTGATGTAAATGGTGTTAATCGGAGTTTTACGTAGTATAGTTCTCGATATCGTAGTAATGCACGGAAACTGTTCGACGTATTGCCTGTTTTTAGCTCATTGCTTGTTTCCACTTCTTTTCGGGAATTTCGAGTGAAATGAATGGCAAAATCGATCCATACAAGTTCATTTTCCGCTATATTCCTTGTGTAGTTGAGTTTTGAGAGACTCAATTTGTTGCCTAAATCTTCACCTGAGATTCACCCCTTTGCAATATCTTCATGATAATGTTCAAACCCTTAAAGAATTTTACCCAAATTCAGAAAAAAAATTCAAAGACATTCCATAAGTGATTGAGTCTTAGAGATACGAAATTTGCAATTCTTCAAAATATTGGTGAAACCCTTTTAGAATATTACCCAAATCCAATCAAAACTAAGAGACTGTTTCTTCACAGAAAAATTCTTGTCTTGTAGGTGAAAGAATCAATGGAAGCTAAGTTCTTTAGGTTCTTGAAGATTGTTGGAGTTGGATACAAAGCAAGAGCTGAAGAAGCAGGTCGTTTCTTATATCTAAAATTAGGTTACAGTCACGAAGTTGAACTTGCAGTTCCTCCAGCAGTTCGTGTCTTTTGTTTCAAGAACAATGTGGTTTGCTGTACCGGAATCGACAAGCATCGTGTTCATCAGTTTGCTGCAACGGTTCGAAGTTGCAAACCTCCTGAAGTCTACAAAGGCAAAGGTATAATGTATATTGATGAAGTCGTCAAGAAGAAACAAGGAAAGAAATCTAAATGATCTTTCTTTTCTTCTATGCTTGTTTCAAGGTTTTTAAAAATCTTTCAAAATAGATTTTGGATTTGGGTATTAATAAGTTTTACTTTGAACATCATTTGTGGTTAAATCTCTTTCAATTAAACACAAGAGTTTTGTCTTTTGGCTCAAGTTGGGCAGCAACTAAAAAACTGAACCAAATCTGAACCGATAAAAGGGGTTTGGAACCGAACCGAAATTGGCATAAAGTACCTATTGGATTCTTAAGTTCGGGATCCATGGATATTGGGTAGTAACCGGAACCAAACCAATATCCATCAGGTATCCGAACGTAACCATATCTTTTTTTTTGGTATTTTTTCGATTTTTCCGGTAATTTTTAAGTTTTTCGGATCTATTTATCAAGTATTCGAAGCCAAACCCGATCTGAAACCAAAACTGAATCAAAATTTTCAAAGAACCGAATAGATCTTGTAGTTTTGGAACCGAAGAACATAATAATTAAAAGTACCAAAACCGAAATCGAACGGATACCCAAATATCCAACCCTTGGTTAGATTTTTTTTTTATTTCAATATCCTCCGTTAGGACTTGACGTTACAAATAGTATAATTATGTTTTATTTATAATTATAATTTTAAATACTATACTGACACATAATTTTGTAACTAAAATATTTTTGATACATAGTCAAATTCAAATATTAGCATGTAGATTTACATATACTATCATCATAAGTTGAAAACAATAAAAATTTAGATATTTTCTGTTATTTTAAAATGATAGTCTTATTTTCTTATAGGAAAATTAATTCAAAACCATTCTTTTAGAATTAAGTAGACAAAAAAAATATTCTAAAAGTTATAAACATTAGAGTGATTAAGTGCAACTAAACTAATTTTTACGAATTAAAAATCGCATGATAGACCAATCACTGTAAACAAATCACATGTTTTTTAAAGTTAACAAAAAAAATTTTCAGATATATAGAAACTTCATTACAGAATCTTCACTACAGAAGCTAGAATATTCAGGTACTGATACAGATTCAGCTTGATCAAAATCAAAGGTTTGGATCTTCAGACAGCAAATGCAGAAATAGTTGATGAACATATAGATTTAGTCAAGCATGTAAATTCTAGAAGCAATATCTTGAACTAACCAATCAAATCCTTCCAAAAGACCATCACCTGTGTATGCACTGCAACCCACAATTCTCCAATGTCGACTTTTATCCATAGATTCCAAGTTTAGCACCTGCAACAAACAATTTAGGACAAAACACAAACACTTACAGATCTTAACCCACAAATCTACCCAGAATTTGAGAAAAAAATAAACCATTTTAAAGACAGAGAAACATAGATTTGACATGAATGATCTGAAAACCCTTACTTTCCCAATTTCTTCAGGTGTAAGAGCACCTTGAATATCCTGTTTATTAGCTAGTATCAGCAAAGATGATCCTGCAAGTCTCTGCCATTAAAACCAAGAACAAGATTCAAGATTCGTTCCAGTATTTGAAGTTTTTCAATCATCCTCTTCATCAGAAACAGCACCCAAACTCCAAATAGCAAAAAAACACAGAATTGAGAGGTTCTGTTACCTCTTCCTTTAAGAGATTATCAAGTTCCATCTTACAGTCATCTAATCTCCTGAGATCAGAGCTATCAACCACCCAAACCAACCCATCAGTCTGCTCAAAGTAATTCCTCCAATATGATCTTATAGTCTTCTGCCCACCAACATCCCATATATTAAGTGTATACCTAATCAAACACCATTCTAGATAAGTTACACCATTGCCTATAACCTATTCGATGATATTCCTCAACGAGTTTGAAGAACAAGAGACCTTTTTACCTTTGATAACTAATGGTTTTAATGTCTAAACACCGTTCTAGATAAGTTACACCATAGCCTATTACCTGTTCGATGATATTCCTCAATGAGTTTGAAGAATAAAGAGAGCTTTTGCCTTTGGTAACTAATGGTTTTTATGTTTAAACACCATTCTAGATAAGTTATACCATAGTCTATAACCTGTTTGATGATATTCCTCAACCAATTTGAAGAACAAGAGATCTTTTTACCTTTGGTAGCTAATGGTTTTGATGTTGAATCCAAGTGTTGGGCTGATTACACTTGTGTCTTCTCCATTAATCTTCAGAACAATCGTCGTTTTTCCAGAATTATCAAGTCCACTGCAAAAAAAATGATACAATATCATACATAGGTATGTGTATATTTGAATAAGAGGAAATCACAAATCTGGAATCGAACATACACCATGAGAATACGCATCTCCTTCTCTTTCTTCTTGATTTTCCGAATAATGCTTAATAATCCCATTGTTTCCGCTGAAACCCTACCGTTATTTAATTTACAGAACAGAGCTTCCTAATCGCAGGATGCAATGCAATGAGAAGACGAAGATTCTACTAACATACAATGACCAGATCATCTAGATTAGATTCGATCAAAATCAAAAGTAGATCAATCTCTTTAATAGTGAACTATTCAATCAACTATCTGATTTTCAGAGACGACGATCTCACCTAGCTCGTACTGTATTGTCGACGACGATGGCCTCCACTGCGACAGTAACGGAGACGGCATCAATGGAAGCTAACGGAAGAAAATCGACGAGTAATGGGCCTTGAGAATTTATATGGGCATTTACAAGCCCAACAATTCTACGATAATCACGTGACTAATCACTCACTCACGTGACCAACAATGCGTGGCGCCAAAAGCTAAGCCGGACTTGGATTTTTCGTAAATTAAAATTTTTCTTATAAAAATAAATTATTAAATTTATATAGTTTTCCCGAAAAATCAGTTCAAAATATTACTTTCTTTTACTCTTACAAATATTACTTTATAATAAAATTGTAATGCTGTAAACAAAAAAAATGAATACGACGGGATTACATTTTATATAACAATTTCATAATTAAAAATAATTTTATATTATTTTTTAGATTAATATAAATTTAAATTAAGAAAAAAAACAACTAACATTGTGCTTTTTAGGCAACGATTGGTGATCACTGTTGCTGTAGACTGTGACTTTTAAATTTTTATCGTATAAACAAAAACCGTAATTGTTTTGGATGAAATTTTAATATTATTTGAAAGTTATAAATTAGTAATAGCTTTTACAACTTTATGAAAATTAAAAAAAAATAGGTTGTAAGATATTTGAGGAACAGTTACCATTTTAAAGTGTGATTGGATCTAATTCGACTATAAAAACGGTAAAACATGGTAACAGTCCTAAAAATTACTCACCAATCACCCTCTTAGTGAAATAATTTACATATGAATTTATTTCAAATATTAGATATTGTCTAAACCCATTTGAATTTGTACTTCGTTTTAAACATATTACATTACATTAAACAAGAATTTACATTAATCTTTCTAGTTTTTGTTCTACAATTAACTTTTTCAATATTCATATATTTTTTAAAATATTTGAATCATAGATGAAAAAATATGAATAAATATTATAATATGGAAACTATGCAGTAGTAGAATATAAAGATCAGATTTCGTTAAAAAAAAAGATCAGATATATAAAATATAATTATATAAGTGGACCGTACTTGATATAAAGAAGTCAAATGGTCAAACTATAGGCTAAAAAACGTTATTAAGACAGAAACAAAAAAGAAAAAGAGATGACATTCTCAGTTGGATCTTGATCCTTTTAAGGAATGTTTGTTTTCTTTTTCTTTTTCTTTTATTTTATATTTTTTTTCATCATTCTCTTTGTCTTTTAATTTAGTTCTCTTCTTTGAGTGTTGTATACGGACCGTATCATATACGGTACGTTCCAAAATATTTCTCAACTAATCTATAGTTAATAATCAATGATTTAAGATTCCCTTATATATATATGTGTACACAGTACACTAAATTACAATTTCTAAATAGAGAAAAAACAAAAAAAAGTAGTTTTCACCGACTATTAAATTAATATTTTATTTCTTACGAAAATTAATATATTTTTATCTAATAAAATATAGTCAAATAGAACATTCAAATTATATAAATATATCAAGAGGAATTTGTCGTGAACTAAGAATTTAAAGACAAAATTTGACAATAAAATTTGGTAAAATAGATACTGTATACAGTAATTCGTCATATTTAAAACTTAAAATTTATTTTACTATATTTTTCAAATTAAAGATTATATTAATTTTCTATAAACAATAAACGGTAGTTTTAGAATTTTTTAATCATTTTCCTTTCACAAAATCATTTTACAATTTTTGTAACAGAAGTAGATATCTTCTAAATTTAAATTCCAAAATAAAAAACAGTCTGTAAAAATTATTATTTATAAGCTCTGATTTCTTCGTATAAATAACTTAAATTATTACCCGATTACACCAACTCAACTGATAGCATTCCAAGCTATTATCTGAGAGGTCACCAGTTCGAGGACCGTCGGGTAGGATGTGAGAATAGAGAAAAACAATTAAAAAAATCATGAACCCCATTTCGATGGGAATCGATCCACCCACCTCTAAATGTTCAAGAATCTGATCAGTTCGAGTATTAACCAATCCAGCTACCGTAAAAAAAAACTTAAATTATTTAATCCGTACTGATTTTTCCCCAACATACTGAATTTTTTAAAAAATTGAGAAGTGTTTAGCAATTATAAAATTAAGGTTTTTAAAAATAAATTACAACACATGCATTTTGCATGGATGCATGCAAGACGTCCACGTGTCACTTTGGTCAAATGTGAGCTTATGTACACAGCAAGCATAGTACAATGTTTTCTTCTAACATAAATTTTTTGATTTTTTCTTTATATTTTTTTTTATTATATACCTATGTATCAAAACATTGTATAGTTAGATTTGTAATATTTTGTTAAATAGTCATGTAAAAATACAACGAAAACAATCATCATACTATTTTCCAACTAAATAAATACAACTAACATTAATTTATATGCATAAAAAACACTACGATAAGAAAATTATAAAGGCCCGGAGCAAGGTAGCCTAGTGGTTTCTATTATAACTATTATCCTCTGATTCTCCAAGAACACCAGGGTTCGAATCCACCAAGCGGCAGAAGACTGTATTTAATTTATGTTTCAGTTAGTAAAACCGACTTGTGTCTCACATGAGTTAATGGGCCGGCTTGTGGCTCATAAAATGAAAAAAAAAAGATAAGAAAATTATAAAGTTGTAAAATATTCTAATTACTTTGTAGCGGATCATCGTAAGGTTTTAACTTAATTAATTGTTATATCATCTTTAGGTCTAGTTACATCTAATTAACATATTTAATTTGATTATAATTTTTTTTCATTATTATATAAATTGCTTCAATTAATAAAATATACTATTATCTAGTAGGAGATGTTAAGAAACTAAGTAATAAATCCAAAACAGGAAAAAAGGAAAAAGAAAAAGAAAATAGCAATTGAGTGTTTAGTGTATCCATTTGAGTTTATTCTCTTTTTTTGTACTTTAATTTTAATTTTTTATTTAAATTTGAGCTTTTTGATAAAATAAATAAATAAAAATAGAGTTCGAGTTTGCTTCTTTGACTGATCAATTGAATCTTTCATTCCCCAAGCTAAAGAAAGAACAGAGAAGATGTTGCTTTTGATCATTGCCAAGAATCTCACTTCCTAATTATATCTTTATCTTTATTCCCTTTTTATTTTATTTATTTTATTTATTTTCTTAATCATTTCATATAAACTATATTTAAAAAAAAAATTATATTAGAGACTTGTCTTAATATCATTATATTTTAGTTTTCTAAGTAAAATGAATATTTTGCTTGTATCTCTATTTTAATGAGTATTATATTAATTATATCCTAAAAATTAAAGATATTTATCACATTTTATTCATTTTGTATCATATCAAAATAAAACTAATAAAATAATTTAATTACTTTGATTTGTTCTATCAATAAATATGCATCGAATGAATAAAATTATATAATGAAATCGGCAGAAGTATATGTTAACATAACTATATATATATTACTGTTCTAAAAAAATGTGTAATTATTAACGGTAGGAGAAAAACACACACATATTATTATAGTATTTAAAAAATAAATTTAAAATTGGTAAAAAGTTGTAGTTTATTTTAAAATCACGAATATTATGGAAATAAGAATTTGTTATAAAAATGTTGAATTTATATGACTTGTAAATACTCTATAATTAATTAAATAATTTTAAATATTAAATAGTACAAAGTCTCTGAGTAAGGCAGAGGGTTTAAGAGAGGTATGAGTGGTGATTGGATAGAGATAGAAAGAGAAGAGACATAGAAGACCGTGACATAAACATTCTCACTCACGTGGCCCACTTTTGACCAATCTAATCCGACATTTTAACTACAGATACACTTATATACCATCATTACTTTTATTTTTTAATTTCATACTATAATTCATTTTTAAATTAAAAAAAAAATATTTAGGAAATAAATATAGTCCCTTTTTTTTAATTAGATATTTTAGCTTCAAAATTTTGTTTCAAGGTGTTTTACGTTTTTTTTGTAAAAAAATAATTAATTTTTCCAATTTTTATCATTGTTTTATTTATTATGATTATAACTATTATTTGAAAAATA
>KE152166.1:92419-108628 GCA_000411095.1 Aethionema arabicum | reverse complement strand
ACGGATATCCGTAACTCCGGATATCCGTAAATTTACGGAGCAGAGCGGATCAGAAATGTAACTATCCGCCAAAAACGGAGCGGGTCACAAATACCAATATTTTGGCCAGTATCCGTTCCGTGCCCACCCCTAATGAAAGTGTTGTGTTTGCTATAAGTCTTAAATCTCTCTTGTTTCTTAGTGGACTTTTGTTATTATAATTGATACAAACCAAACCCACTTCCTTTCTCTCTCCTCTTCTTAAATTGATGGGCATTAGGAAACACCATTCAAAATCTCCTCTCTCTCTCTACTTGTCCTTGCAAAAGGACACAAATAACACAAATTTCTAAGCTTTTTTGTCATTCTCTCTCTTCTTTTGTCTTTCTCTCTCTCCTCCATTAGTAAAGATCTAAGCTTTTTTTGTTTGGTTTAGTCCTTGTTTAAGCAAGATTAGATCAATTTGAACAAGCAAGTGTCTTGTGAGTTATTACTCTCTTTCTCTCTCTCTCCTCGCTTTCTCTCTCTTCAATTAAAGATCTAAACTTTTCTTGTTGGGTTTAAATTTAATTAGTCCTTGCTTAAACCGGATTGGATCAATTTTTGAAGAAGCAAAGATCTTTGTGGGTTGTGACTCTCTTTCTCTCTCCTCTTTCCTTCTCTCTCCTCTTTTTCTCTCTCTTCATTTAGTGAAGACCTAAACTTTTTTTCCTATTCTTGTTGGGTTTAATCACTTCTCAAACAGGGTTAGATCAATTATAACTAATTTTCTTGTTAGTTGTGTCTCTCTCTCCTCTTTTTTCTCCTTCTCTCTCCTCTTTTTGTCTCTCGCCATTAGTAAGACTTAACCTTTATTATCTTCTCTTGATCTTTGTTAAGCTTAATCACTTCTTAATCAGGATTAGGTTAATTAAAAAGCAAGTGTCTTGTGAATTGCCACTTTTCCTCTCTCCTTTTTTCTCTCTCATCACTAATAAAGACTTAAACTTTTCTTTCTGTTTCTTGTTGGGTTAGTTTAATTAATTTATGAATCCTAATTTAATTCTCTTCTAGAGTTTGATATTAGTCATTTTAGCTAGTAGTAGGTATAGGTGGGGTAAGTCAAAGTCAACAATTTTAAAAGGTTTGAATTTTTACAAGATATTTTTTTATATAATTCTTCATGATTACATGATTAAGGCTTAAACCAGTTTATATTAATCAAAATAGCTTTAGGGTTTCAAGAAATTAATATAAAGTTTTAATCTTTGTTTAACCCAAAAGTTTTTCAAAATTAGGGTTTTTTTTCTTTCTTTTTTCAGATATGGAAGAACAACAATTGGAGATTTCAATTTCAAAAAGAAGAAAATCTATTAAACCAACAAAAAGAATTGAATCAAACCCGGTTACAAATCCGGATCCGGATCCAAAATCAAACCCTAAACCTCAAAAATCCCCAAATCAACAAAAAGTAAAGTACAAAGAATGTCAAAAGAATCACGCAGCTACCTCCGGTGGTCATGTTATCGACGGTTGCGGCGAGTTTATGTCTTCCGGCGAAGAGGGTTCACCGGAATCTCTTCTTTGTGCAGCTTGTGATTGTCATCGGAGTTTTCATAGAAAAGAAATCGACGGTGTTTATGTCGTTAAAGTTAGTAACTTTACTCATCAAACAAGACCAGTGATTACTCATCAAGCTTCTCCGATTATGATGAGTTTCGGCGGCGGAGGTGTCGCCGGAGCTCCGGCGGAATCATCAACAGAAGATTTAAACAAAATCCATCATTGTTTCAACAAAGGATTTGATTTTAATCAATTTCAAGAGAATCATTATCATAGTCCTAAGAAACGTTTTAGGACAAAGTTTAATAAAGAACAAAAGGAGAAAATGATGGAATTTGCAGAGAAGATTAAATGGAGAATTAATAAAGGAGAAGATGATGAAGTAAATCGATTTTGTTCAGAAATTAATGTTAAAAGACAAGTTTTTAAAGTATGGATGCATAATCATAAGCAAAATCAACATCAACAACAAAATCAAGAAGAAAAATCCAACAAGATTTAAACTACAAAGATATATGTAAGATCATTTCTTTTTTTTTTCTTGTTCTTGATTAAGATCTTTGATCACTTCGTTTTTCGCATATAGACACTGATTTTTTTGTGTTAGCAATAGAAAAATACGTGTTTTGTTTGTGATGATTGGTTCATTGTGTGATTCTATCTAACCGTTAAAAATTGATTTAATTGGATGAGTGATCGGTTTAATGTTGTATTTTTTAATCTAATTTGTTCGAAATTTCTTAAAATTATGTATCATTATACTTCACATCTATTTGTTCCAAATTATAAGTAGTTTTAACCAATTTTTTTGGTTTCAAATTATAAAAAGTTTTATTATTTCTATGCATAAAAAGTTGCTTTGTTTTTACAATTACATCTCTTACTTTATTTTTTTTCATTTTAACTATCACCTAATTTTGTTCAAGTACTCTTCGTTCCTAATTTTAATCTGTTTCGAGAAAAAAAAAACTATCACCTAACATTTTCATTTTTTTTATTATCATTTTAACGATTTTTAAAATGTGTTAAAAAAGCGATTTTTAAAATATGTGTACTAATACCTCAAAAGGGAAAATAGTAAAATAAACTAGAAACTTTGATGATTTGGTGAAAAAAACCATACACTTTTAAAATAAATTTTTAAACTTTGAATTTTGATAATTGAGTGTTTTAAACTCTGAAATCTAATAATCAAGTTTTTTAAACTACGATCCCAAATTTAAACTTGAAATTATAGTTTAATTAACCCAAATTTGAAATATCTTTGTTTGTTAAATTTGAAACTATATATGGTTTGATTTTATATTCAAAGTTTGATTTTGATTTGAAAAATCTCGTAGAGTTTAAAAAACCGGTTTTCAAAGTTCATAGTTTAAAAAAATATTTTGAAAATTAGAGTTTTTTACCAAATCAACAAAATTCTTACCATATTTCCTACCTTAATCATCTAAAGAAACTTATTTTTGTAGGGTTAAAAATGTTATTTTATCAACTTTACTTATACGTATGCATTGAGTTAACAAAACTTTATATTATGAAACGGAAGGAATAACATTCAACGTCTAGACTCTGTCTAAACCCCAACTAATTGTTCTAGACGCTAAATTTCTATTACCACTCGACTAGCGCCCAACGATTTTTCAAACCTTCCTTATTTATATATATATAGTGCAAAAAAAAATATAGAAAATTTCTATATATAAGTGTTGTTTTTAAAAGTGAAGTAGTTTACGTTTTATATCTCCAACCACTTCTGTTGTCTTCTCCTTTGCTTCTGTTCCTTTATCCATTACCTTATCCTTAACATCTCCCGCCTTTTCTGTAACCTTATCTTTAGCTTCTCCTGCTTTGTCTGTAACCTTGTCTTTAACTTCTCCTGCTTTGTCTTTGAGATCTCCAGCTTTCTCTTTGACTTTGTCCTTAGCATCTCCTGCCTTTTCTTGAATCTTGTCTTTAGCATCTCCTGCTGTTTCTTGAATCTTGTCTTTAGCTTCTCCTGCTTTGTCTTGGATCTTGTCCTTAGCATCTCCAGCTTTGTCTTTGATCTTGTCTTTAGCTTCTCCTGCTTTGTCTTTGACTTCTTCTGCTGTTTCTTTGACTTTGTCTTTAGCATCTCCTGCCTTTTCTTGAATCTTGTCTTTAGCATCTCCAGCTTTGTCTTTGACTTTGTCCTTAGCTTCTCCTGTTTTGTCTTTGACTTCTTCTGCTGTTTCTTTGACTTTATCCTTAGCATCTCCTGCTTTGTCTTTGACTTTGTCTTTAGCTTCTTCTGCTGTGTCTTTGACTTTGTCTTTACCATCTCCAGCTTTGTCTTTAGCTTTGGTTGCTTTGTCTTTAACAAAGTCTTTAGCTTTACCTGCTTTTTCTGAAACATAGTCTTTTGCAGATTTAGCCTTTTCTTTTGCAGATTTAGCCTTTTCTTTAGTGAATTCTTTGACTGCTTCAGCTTTTTCTTTGCTGAATTCTTTAGCCGATTTTGATTTTTCTTTGGCGAAATCTTTGACATCTGCTGCTTTGTGGGAAGTGAAATCTTTGGCGGATTTTGATTTTTCTTTGGCGAAGTCTTTGACATCTCCAGCTTTGTCGGAAGTGAAATCTTTTGCGGATTTGGCTTTTTCTTTGACGAATTCGGCTTTGTCGGAAGCAAATTTCTTGGCTTTTTCAGCTGTTTTTTCTGCTTCTTTTTTCTTGTTATCGTATCCACTAAGTAAGGAAAATTTAAAGTAAAAATGATGTTAAGTTAAAGGAAAATGGTAAAAATAGATTATGAAATTTTTAGATTTTGGAAAAAGAACTTCCAAATTTTAAAGAGGTTAATTAACTGTATTTTATAACATTTAAATTTTATTGTTTAAACACATCTATTTACTTAATTAGATGCATACAAGATTTAACGGTTAATTTAATGGAAAAGTTTGAAAAAAAAAACAAAATATAAGGGTTCTTTTTGTCAAAAACAAAGTTCAAGGTTTTTATTTGTTAAAAAACAAAGTTCAGGGTTTTTTCGTTGAATAAGGAAAGTTTAGAGGTTTATCGTTAAAAAAAGTTCAGGAGTTTTTCGTTGCAAAAACAAAAAACAAAGTTCAGAGATTTTTCATCAAATTAATTCTTTACGGTTTGTTTCGTCAAAATAACAAAGTCTAAGGATTTGAGGAAAAAAAAAATAAAATCTAGAAATTTTTTACCTAAAAAACCGGATATTTTTTTTCGAAACTTGATAGATTAGGATCTATTCCAAAAACAGATAGTTTAAATAACCAAATCTTAAAAATTTTACAAATGAAAAAATAAATTTTAAACCTAGAATTAAACCATTAATTTAAAATTTAACATAAAAAATATAATCTAAAATTTAACATAAAATCAGTCTAAAGATTACAGTTAAATTATTTGTATCAAATATTTTCACAGACGTCAAAGTTTTATATACCTTCTTTCTATTGTAAGAAATTATTATTATATTTTTTTTAAGAAGTTCACATGTAAAAAGAATTTAATGTAGCCATGTACTAGTCGTTTCGATTATAACTTAAAATTAGTAATTATATATATAGAAATAAATACTAGTTGTACCCAGGAAAATAAAAATTAGTTACTAAAAGTATGACAATATATAAACTAAATTTAATTATGTTTGATTCGGTTTTAGGTTTATGCGATTTTCACAAAGTGTAAACAAATAGAAACTAAATTTGTTCACGTTCGTTCGGATTCCATTGGATTGTTATATTTTTAGGGTTTGGTTTATTTAATGTTTTCGAGTTAAATTATTTTATAACGTAAAAATATTAAATAAACAATATAGTTTTTAATTTTAAAACAACCAAACAATTTTTTTTAATAAAAATCATAAAAAAATTTCAAATATCCAAAAAAATTCAAACTAAAAAAAATTCAAATATAAAAAAAAATGTTTTAAATATNAATGTTTTAAATATCTAAACTTCAAATTTTAAAACATAAAAAAATATTATATTTATTTTATAAATAATTTTAATAAAATATTAATAAACTAATCAATTTTATTCAGGTTATTATTCAGATTTGGTTTAAAACCAAACCTAAACAGTTCAAAAAACAAACTGATTTTAGTTTTTTTTATCAACACTCAAATCCAAATAAAAAATGATTTGGTTCGATTCAAATTTGTTAGATTTGAATTTTTTTTCCCAACCCTAAAGTAATAACTGTTCTAATTTTTTTTTGTTTGAAAAAAAATGTAATGCAATAATATATTTAAAAGGTTAAAAGAAGTATATTGCATTACATTTTATCAGAGACCCAACCAGTGAATGAGCCTGTCTTTTGCTTAGCTTTTTCGGCAGTCTCTTTTATCGTATCTGTCCACGCCTCGCTCTCCGACTGCCACGTCAGCAACAGGACAGTCACCATTAGCAATATTATTGTTGTTCTTCTCTCCATTTTCTTTCTTTTTTTTTATTTTAATTACGTTTTAGTTTCAAAAACAATAAAGAATATGTTTTTTTTTATTTTTGTTTTTAAATTTAGTTTTTTTAATGTTTTATTATAGTTCCAATGTCTCTGGAAATTCTGGTAATTAATAGGCAAAAGTATTAATTACCGAGAAGTGGTTAATGGTTGCCACGTGGCGTGATTATGTGACGTGGCGACTAATGAGGCGGTTTCGTTGGGGAGGGAGTATTTGACACGTGTCTTATGTTATGTGGCTGGCCGCGTCCTCCTCGTTAACCAGACTTTAAACGTACGAAGTTAGATGTTTTTAAACCGGGTTAAACCGGAATGATTCCTAACCACATACGACTTTTCTTTTTGTTAAAAACCACATACGACTTTTTCCAAAACGTTTTATTAGGCTAATTATAAAGCAAGAAAATTTGTAAACAAATTAGAAATGCCATTGGCGTTAAAAAAAAAATTAGAAATATCATTGAAATTCTAAAATGTAACATATTTCGTAAATATATATATTTTTAAAACAAGCGCAATTAGATTACAAATATACTCCCTCCATTTTTTTTATAAAGTGTTTTAGGAAAAAAATTTTGTTTCAAATTATAAGATGTTTTAGGTTTTCAATGTACCCTTGCAATTATAAATGAAATGAAAAGAGAGAAAATAAAAAGTAATTAATTAATGATTAGGGTTAAAAATGTCATTTGATTAAATTTATTAATATGTGTGCAAAAATCTTAACACTCTATATTATGAAACGGATGGAGTAAAATAAAACGAAAGTGATTATATCACTAAGATAAATAAGTTTATTTTGCATATAAATTAAACAATATTATTAAAATTTGAACTTATTTTGCAAAGGTATTGTAAAACTAAGCAATTAGACTACTAATATAAAATGAAATGAAATTGGTTATACCACTATTATAAAAAAATCTTGTTTTGTAAACAAATTAAAAGTATTATTAAAATTTGAGCATATTTTGCAAACATCTTTTAAAACAAGGTAGTTAGACTACTAATAGAAAATGAGTGAAATTGGTTGTATCACAAAACTAACTGATTTTGTTTTGTCTTTGTCAAAAATAAACATAAAATCAAGAAATCATGACTTTTAAATAAACTAAAAAGTTTGGTTTAAAAAAAAAGGGTAAAAAGTAAAACACAAGACTTCATAGAGAATACATGTAATTTTATTTTATTGATCAACATAAATTTTTAGTTTATTAATATACACTATCGTTAACATTTAACCAAAAAAATCATGAAATTTTTTTACTTCCCTATTATTGTTTCAATTTATTTTGCATAATATGAAAAACTTAGTCTTTATTCGCAATTTTCTTTTTAAATTCTTGATCGGGTCGGAAACAAAATAGCTTAGCAGTTTTCACCGTTATTTTTTAACAACATCAGAATTTGAATTCGATATAAAACAAAAAACTGCATTTAATTTATGTTTCAGCTAGTAAAACCAATTTGAATTCGATATAAAACAAAAAACTGCATTTAATTTGTATTTCAACTAATAAAATCGAATTGTAACTCTCATGATGAACTAGTAAAAATCAGCTTGTGGTCATGTAAAAAAAAATAATTATCGTTCAGGTTTTTTTATGATCTGATTTCCTTCTCAAATCACAATAACAGACCACTCATAATATAATGTTCACATATCGTTTTTAACAAAGAATCAAAACTATAGTTTAACAAACAAAACCCATAAAACAGTTGACTTTCCCAAAACTAAGTCAACGCAAACCCATCTTCATTAGCAAGCCTAATCCTCTGATGATGTTCTTGAATCTTATACTCCACAATCTCATTAAAAAGCTTCGAATCCAATACACAATCTTCTCGTCCATACACAGCAGCTTGTACACTAGCCACAAGTTTCGCAATTTCACGACCTGAGAACCCTTCAGTTTTCTTTGCAGCTTCTTTGATTACTTCATCGGTTAAATCATCTTCAACGGTTATGTTTTGTGATTGGTTATTGAAGAAACTGTTCCATTTCGGTTTAGTGTCTTTGTTGTTTTGTCCGGTTAAGTATTTGGTGAGATAGAGTTTAAGAAGCTTGAAACGTTCTTCTTCACCTGGAAGTGGAAACTCGATAACTTCGTCGATTCTGTCGGTTACTGCACTGTCGAGATCGCCTGGTCTGTTTGTGGCTAAGACTAGAACTATGTCACGTGATTGGTCACCGGTTCGGAAGAGTAATGCGTTTAGAGCACTGCGTTGAGCTTCGCTCATGTAAGTGCTGTTACGTCTGCAGAGGAAATTAAGACACAACTTAACCATTAACTTAAATAGTTTGAAAGTAGCGAAGTAGGTAAGAAATTGTAGTCCGTGTAAGTACTCTTTGGTTCAGTTAATGTAAACTTGTATGGTTTTAGTAAAAAAAAAAGGGGTCACGACCAAAAAATAACCCTACGATTCTCTGTTTCTAAAGAAAATCCCACATATTTGAATTGAACAAAAAAATTTCCACTTTGTTTTTTGCCCTAAGAAGTCCTACAATTTCACCATTTAGCCGAAAAACACCTGTAAATTTGAAAAAGCTAAAAAAAAATATTTATTTTTTATTTTTGTGTCAAATAAAACCTTTCGTTTGTTTAAGGAAATCCTACAATATCACCATTTAGCCGAAAAACACCTGTAAATTTAAAAAGCTTAAAAAAAAATTATTTTTTATTTTTTATTTTTGTGTCAAATAAAACCTCTCGTTTGTTTAATGAAACAGAGTCATAAATCTCAGAATTAAGGGTTTTATTGAAAGAAAAAAAATGTGGGAGTTTTATTGAAAAACTAATTCAGGGTTTTATTGAAAAAAAATAAAATAGAGGGTTTTTGGGCGAATTCAAATATGTGGGAGTTTTTCGGCTAGATGGTAAGACGAGTTTTTTTTGCCAAAAAAATAAAATAAAAACCTTTTTCACCAATTCAAATTTGTAGAATTTGTTTTGGAAAAACCACATGAGTGGTTTTTGACCATAATCCCTCAAAAAATATAAATTTAAGAGGTCAGAGCAGCTTACTCGCATAAGAAAGCATCAGCTTCGTCAATGAAAAGGAGTAAGCCTTTTCTTGAGTTTTTAGCCCAATCAAATATCTGATGTATTTTAGTAACAGCTTGAGCACCCAATGGAGCAACATCTCCTCCTGTCATCATAGCATAATCAAGACCCTGCACCATAACATAATCAAACAGGTATTAATAACTTAGGCCACGTCAAGTCATCAAGAAAAGCTCGAGTTTGCAATGGCGTAAAGACCGCAAGAATATAAACTAGAGGATGAAGAAATCAGTAGCTTACCGATTTCCTAGCGATTTCTCTTGCTACCATAGTTTTACCAGTACCAGGAGGTCCATAAAACATCATGTTGCGAAATGGAGCTTGATGAGATTTGGTATTTGCTGTGGCTTTAGCAAGATGTTCGATTCTTTTCTTTAATGAAGGATGGAGAATAACATTATCAAGAGGCTTTTCTCCTTCTGCAGATGCTGCTCCTGAAGCTGTGCTAAATTTTGAGACTTTGTTTTTAAACTGAGATACTGAGCTTGCCCATGGGAATCTACCCATGGAAGATTCTCTGATGAGTGATGGTTGTCCAAGTATTCTGTTTATATAACCCCAGGTAACCCTAGCACCTTCTCTGTTGTCATAAAGATTTAGATTAGGCTTTAAAAGTCACAACTAGACAGGCTTTAAGAAGAAGTATAATGTCTCAGACAGTTAAGAGATGCATACCGGGTTGTGTAGACCCCAGCAGCTAATGCTGTAGCTCCTCCAACGGTCATAATCAGCTTATTTCGATCAGTTAATAGGGTCCTCACGCCCCCTGTCAATTTCATATAGAAGATATTAGGCCACATTTTCGAAAAATCAAAAGCACATTAAGTTCTTGGAAACGAGGATTAACATTCTAGGGAACTATGAGAATATAAGCATAACAAGATATGTATAACTCTCGGAAAATGCTTATCAGTTTATACCTTCAATGTGACTAAAGGCTGTGTTGATAGCTGCAAGCCATTTCTCCTTTTCACCGTTTATTCTATCCAAAAGCATTCTTCTATTTTGCTCTTCAGTAAGCTTAGCTTCATGAGCTCGACCTTCAGCCTCAGCCATGGCTTTCACACGAATTGTTTCTCTCTCAAGTTCAGCTCTCTCTTTCTCAGTTTGGCGCTGCTGTGCTTGGATTTGTTCTTCCGTGGCAATTCTGGCTTTCTCTTTCCGGATAGACGATTCCTCTTGCATTTGAACCAACTCAGCATTGTGCCGTCTCTGAGCTTCATGATCTGTCTACAAAAGTGAAAGATAACTTCAGTAAAGGATGTAAAAATGATATAAAATTGCAGAAAGTTCACTTTAAATCTGAGAGAAGAAGGATGACACTTCAATTTTGAAACATAGTTTCACACTGATTCTTTCTTACAAATTACCTGTTGTCGCTTCCTCGCTAACTCATCCTCATATCTAAGATTTTGCGCTTTCGCTTGTGCTTGTTTCTGCACAAGATTTCTCTGCTCCTCGGCTAATTTCCGCTGTCTGTCCTGCCCATTCAAATCCCCCATAAAACAATCGTATTTGTCAGTTCCCAGCATCCAAATGAATTCTAAAACTGTAGTGAAATCAGCGAATATCGATATGTATGATGATAACCCCGAAACTAGATATAGTCTTCCATTAAACACAGCTATAAACTTGATGTTCAAATTTGCAGTATGAAAAGAAATGAGGAGCTAATTACTCACGATGTCAGTTTGTGCTTGAATAGCTTCATACTGTGACTTCTCTGACGCTAGTTCAGCTAACCGAGTTTTCTCCTGCTTTCTCATGAGATCAAACACCTGGTGAAAACAAGACATGTAAGCAACCTCTTAGCTCAATTTCTAGCTCCATTAAACAAGAGAGTGGAAGAAATGATGATTCATCACCAGTTTTGAATGAGGAGAGCTATTGATTTCTCTAAGAGCTTTAGCAGCTCTTTCCAATGACTCAGGATCGAAACCAGACCCCTTTGGCTCATCAGGCTCCGATTTGGCCTCAGATTTAGAATTCGAAGAAGACTGATCCGTCGTAGATTCAGCCGGCGGAGAGGAAGAGTAGAAAGGAAATCTAAAGATAGAATCAGCGTACGCTCGGTTCGGAGTCATTGACATTGAAGTAAACGCAGCAGCTATCGCCGCCGCGGAACATAATCTTGAAGCAGACATGGAATCAAACCTAAAATATCCACCAAAATCCAATCAAGGAAACAAAATTCCTTTACAATTCAAACATTTCTGAATAACAAACAATGATCGAAGTTGGTGAAAATGGAAACTGAGGTCAAGATTCTGGTCTTAGCTCCGACGATAAACCATAAACCCCACGGTGGCTAGGGTTTAAATTGGTATTTCGAAGAGGTTCCAGATATGGGCCCAATTTGTAATATGGGCTAAGTTATTGGGCCCATATATTAGCCCAGCTTTGTTTACACAGAGAAATAACATTTGTTTCCATGTAAATAGTTCCCGCCCAAAATTTTATTTACTTGGCGCGTGTATTTCACGTGAATCCAAGAATACATAAAGAAGCGCGAAAAAAGTACGATTGTTTCGAATTCAAAACGTTTCTTCTTCTCCTTCTCTCGAAACCCTAAGCTCTGTTCATGAAGAATATGGAATTCTCTGTTAGAACTGTTGAGATCCAGCATCATCGAGGTACACAAATCGATCTGATGGTGTTCGATGAAATGCGTAAGAGATCATGGTTATGGAGCTCAATGCGATTGCGAGGTAAGTGCGAAAAGATCGTTTGCGTGTTCTCTGTTTATAATGCAACTTCGATTTATGTGAAATTTGAATCGAACACTTCGGATCTATCCGATTTTGTTAGATTAATTTGCTTACTGGCTTGAATCGGGAGTTTGAACTTTGAACCGAGTCATATTGATTGCATTAGATTAGGATAGAATCAGTCGATTCTTACATAGTGGAAACAAAGGAATTACATAGAATGATAGAATAGAATAATAAGCGATACATAGGATGTTCTTTGTCTTTAGTTATGTAGATTATCAGAGGAATCTTAATATTGGATTCAATTGGTGTTACGGTATTTAGGTTGTGGATAGCGTCCTGATTCGATGTCATTGACATCTCTAATGAGGAGTTCGTAGTGTCTTCTTACCTCTTCTGCTGATTTTCCACCTACTGCTCTTGCAACGTTTTGCCAACGGTCAGGAGTGTCTTTGTCGTATGTAGCTAGAGCCATTTCGAATAATTTGTCCTGTTTCGCTGTCCATGATGAGTTAGAGCTTCTTGAAGCACTGATAGAGTTGGAAGCCATTAGTGAAATGTGAAGGTTTTGAGGATTGAAATTGAGGAAATAAGAAGCTGTGTTTTTGGGGATTGTTTTAAAATTGATGAAAGGGATGAGTTGGTTAGTTTAGGGAGTGTGGAGCTCCTTATATGTAGGAGGAAAAAGCATGTTATGTGGGGTTAGTAGAATATATCCTTCAAAAGTAGAGATTTTTAAGAGTGACCTGGTTTTTTAGCAGCCACATAAATTTTTTGTGAAGGGACAATTGTTTTGAAAGAAGCTTAAAATGATCATTCAGAGTCTAGTCTCTTAAAGGAACAAGAAGCTTTAGTGTTAGTGGAATGAGATTCCTTGATTATGGCCATTATAGATTTTAGAGGCTTCCTTCATGATCTTCCTAGTATCTTTAAAGTTATAAGCCATACTATTGAATCCACCCCCTTGCCTCATTCAGACTTTGAACTTATCATCATCATCATCATCATCATCATCATTACCATCATCATTACACGCATATAATTGCTAAGCTTGCGTTTGATAGCTCTTATTATTTCAATCATGTGCTGATAAAACAGTAATTAGTACAGTAGTTGCATCACAAAAAGGGTGGTTTTGTGTAAATTGTTAACGTACATTCGTCTTATTATACAAAAAAAACTATATAAATGCTTATTGGCTTATGGTTAAAAGATAGTGTGTGATCTTAAAAGGAGTGTTACAAATCGAATTTTTCAACGTGTAGCAATTTAGAAGGTGATTTAAGATATTACTGCAACGTTTTTGATTGGTTGAGTTATTGGCTTTTCCCTCTTTGCGGTTAATCATCTTAGTTTAGTGTTTTTTTCTTAGTTTAGTGTTTTTAAATGATATATATTTCCTTTTGCAGAAGTCATATTCATTTCTCTTTGCATTGCCTGAGTGTGACAAAAGAAGAATCTTACCATTCTTGTTCTCAAGCTATTTTAACAATTTCAGGTAATATCTAATCATTATCTTTGCTCTTAATTTCACTGGTTCATATTGAGCATCTATAGAAAAAAGAATGTTGTTCTTCAATATCTAAACCCCATTTATATCCCCAAATATGTTTTAGCCTAGTAGCTGTACGGCAGAACATGATTCCAATCTATAGGTAATCAGACAAATAAAAGTTAGACTACATAGAAACAGTACTAAGATGTTTGCACTTTAGCCTAACCATAGATTTTAACTCTTTAAAAACCATGTTCTTCCTTTGACCCTTGATTCTCTATTGATGGGGGGCCATGGAATATCATTCTTTGACACTGATTGCTTAATTAGCTCTGCTGTAATTATAGACCAGAACTAGGTTTTGATCTATTGGGTTTAGTTATGGAAATATGATATTTTAGACATTGAGGTGAAAAGAATCCTGCAATTTTAAATTGGTTTTTTAAACCATGAATTTTGGTAACCAGATTTCTTAAGAGGCTTTGCAAAAAAACATTTTTTCATGGGTGTATTTTTTGCAAAATACATAAATGATAGAGACAAGGGTATTTTTGTTATACACTAACGAATTTGTGTATATTTACAAATTTCTCATGAAAAGTATATTTTTTTTGTCAAATTTTCTATTTGGTTACCCAACGGCATTTTTTAAATCAAAATTATACTTTGAACATAAAAAAAAATTCATAATTTCACAATGTAATAAAAGGATATAATCCAAATTTAGAGTTATACTATATTTTTAAGTTTAATTTGAGATTTAGGCTTAAAAAACTGGGTTATAAAAGTTTATGATTTAAAAATTCTGATTATGAAAGTTTAGGGTTTTAGAAACCCATTTTAATAGTTGAAGAGTTTTTTCACTAAACGAATATAGTTTAAGGTTTAAAATACTATAATCTTTTTAGTTAATACGTAACATAACAAAGAATTATACATGATTGAGTGCAAAAAGGCATCACCTTTTGTGAGAATATTCAGGTGTTCTTGTCTTCTTTTTGGTAATCAAAGAATTTGGACAAATTCCAAAATCTTGAGAAGATCTCTTTGGTTGAATATTATCGTCGAGAGATCTTCTGCGCCTTTCCTACGCTTGTTGTGTTGCTTGGTCTTAAACATTGTTTAAATCTCCTGATTCTTAGACCACTTAGAAGTTTTAGATCCTTGAAGTGTGTCTATATTTGATCTTATATATATTCTTTTTATGATAATGATGATGATAATAATGATGATAATGATAATGATAATGATAATGAAGATATATACTTATCTCTTGACCTCACTTCTCCACTCACCAACTTGCATTCTTATAAAATTCTTCTTCTTTTTGGGGGTAAGAATAATTTTTTTTTTATAATTTTATGATAGTTACTTAAATGCAGAAAGAAATAATTTAAAATTCGATTGTTAGAATTTTTTATATACTATTTTGTTTTTTCTTAGTATGAATACTTTCTCTTACTAATACTTTTTTTTCTGATTTCATAAAATATATTAATTTGTTATGTGGTTTATAAAATTTATGTTTTTGCACGTTTTTTATTTTATAAGATTCCTTTTTTATAACTTCAGTTTTTTTTTTAATTCTTTTTAGATAAACAAAAATAGGAGTAATTTCACTTATTTACACATATAAAAGTATGTTTTTGAAAAATACATTATAATCTTTTTACCAAAATATGTAAATTTGTATATTATTGAATTTTTTTTTTTAATTTTCTCGTTTTGTGGATTACTAGAAAAAAGAGTTTAAGACTGTTAACAGTGGCCTAAAATGGTCGAACTTAAGATAATTGTTAGAATAAAAACCAAGGGAGAATACGACGTAAGATAGAGATTTTTTGTTTTTTGTTGTCAACAAAATTTTCAATATATATTAATTTGTGGTTAATAAAATAAAATGCTAAAAATGTAAACAATATATGTTATGCAATTAGCTTGATTGAGTGGTTGTTGTTTTCATTGACTTTATCTTTAGGGGCTAAAATTACTTTTTGTAAAAGTTATGTTATTTTTTATATAAAAAAAATTTAGATGTTATTCCGATAGTACATACTACTTTTGAAAATGTCCATTCGATCTTTATACTTAAATTATTTTAAAAAAATTCATATATATATATATATATAACATTATTTCATTTTTAATTAACTATAAATTTATGACATAATTATAAAAAGTAATAATTTTAAAGTAGAAGACTAGAAGTTATGTAAATAGAGTTATTGGTGGCGTGGGGTATTATAAAATAACTAAAACTAAGATTTTTTTTTATCAACAATAGTAAGTATTCTTAAACACTAAATAATTGCAAAAACTTAACAGTTTTCTGTTGATATTAATCATTTGCTTAAAAAAATTTGATATCACATTTTAAAAAGAATTATTCCATTAAGACGTAATTTGTGGTATTTTTATAGGTAATGCTTTGTTATCTTTACAAATATCAATCGTGAATATATATAGAGAGAGAGAGAGATTGATAATTAGTGTTTTTTTTCTATGGTTTTTTTAAATTTACCACTACATAATTATCAAAATATATCTAACTGTTGATTTTATAATTGACGGTGTGTCTATTTAGTTGCTTACGGAGGAACTAATATACAAAAGTTTTAATAAATTAATATAGATAAAAAAAATTACGAAAATATATATGCTGTTTTACTTATGATAAGATATACTAATTAAGCTTTAAATATTATATTTTAATAACCGATTTTGATCATGTTCTTAAAATTGTACACTATAATTAATTTTCTAAAAGCTAAACAAAATAATAGTTTTTTATATATGGTTTTGACTGAAGTCATTAATAGATAACATAAACCTGAGATTTGCATACAATTTTTATAATAAGACTTGATTTTTAAACTCGGATAATATAACTTTTAAAACATTTTTAAGTCGTAAAGCAACAAAAGTTATAGTATTGCTACAAAACCCTAGATTTAAAGTCTTAATAATT
>KE152166.1:64295-74543 GCA_000411095.1 Aethionema arabicum | reverse complement strand
AAACGGAATTACCATATTTCATTAGTATATATATATATATATACTAATATTTTAATCTATAATTAAATCCATTCATTATGATAATTGTGATTTGATATTTTTAGTTACCCATATTATTCAATATATATATATATATAATTAAAATTATATGGTGTGGAAAGTGAGTGAAGAGCCAATGATAGTAAATAAAGTAAGCTTTTCTTTGTAATATATATAAGATGAGAATCATAATTATTATAATTTATAAAAAGCTAAATAACAAAATGAAAATAAAAGAAAATAAATGATTACAATGACGAGAAGACGAGAGGTATCCCTCAAGGTTTGGTATATGGGCCCCTTAATCTTTATATGCTTTCATTTCTCTAGCATATTTTATATAACTTTATTCATATAATTAAATCCATTTTAATTTGTGGACACACAAAAATAAAAATAAAAAGGAAGAGAGTATATGTATATTCACTCACACATATATACATACTATCTGTGTACATAAAGAAGAAAACTTAAATAATTGTATACATGAAGGAATAATTGGTTCAAAAATAAATGTGATACGAAACGTATAATACATATTATAAAGTATAGAAATAAAATTAAAAATAATTTGGAGCAATTTAAAACTATATATTGAGATAAATAATACCTAATACACTACACACAAAAAAACCCAAAATTTAATTTAAAACATAAGTTTTGAATGTTGATATATATATCTATATATATATTGCAATTGGTTCACAAAAGTTTTTTGGTGGATCTTTTTAAACTAAAATTTCGGTAAAATTCATGTTAATATATATATATATCTATATATATATATTCCACAACATGTGTTCAAAGTACGTCCTTCCTTATATATATTATGTGTAATGGTCAATATATGGTATATATTTATCATATATATATATATATATAAGAAAAAAAAAATGATGTTTATTGATTCCTATTATGTCAAATTGAAGAATTTGATAAGATTGAGAACCATATTTATGTTTTTGCCAGCTTATACTTTGTCTTTATCTATATTTTTAAAATATGTTTCAAATTTATCTGTTTGTTTTACTTACAAAATTAATATATATATATATATTACTAATCCTAATTATATCAACTATTAAGGTGTATTTTTTTCCCTCAAACTATTAAGGTGTACTTAGTTTTATAGAATTATTGTTTTATTAAACATTAATGTTTTGACTTATTTTAGTCAAAAATATATCTGGAAACTATTTCCAGATGAATATACACATTATTCTTTTTTCCCCCACATATTATTCTTATATTAACTATTAATTAAGTTATTACCGAGCTTTACATAATTATTGTTTTTTTTTGTCAAATTAAATAATTAATTTTTTCTCACATATATTATAAATTTTTTATTTTTTAATTCAAAACATATCTAGAAGCTATTTCTAGAGGAATATATATACACACGGTACACAAAAAAAGATGAATATATATATATATATATATATATATATATACACATTATTCTTATATTAACTATTACGACGAAGTATTGTTCTATTATATAAAATTATAAATCTTCGTATTTTTAAACTAAAAAGAAAATTATTATTCTTCTATTTACTATGAAGGTGTTATAGGTTTTTTTTTTGTCAAATGTGTTATAGGTTTTAATTTATAGAATTGTCGTTTTTTAATAAATAATTATATATTTTATACTTTTTTCAATTAAAACAAATCTAGAAAACTATATCAACTATTAATATAAAAATTTAGTATTCTATATGTTATACTTTGTCTTATTATATAAATATTAAATAGAACACTATATGTTATACTTTTTTCTATATAAATATTTTAAATTCTCGTATTTTCAATTAAAAAAATTATTATTCTTATATTAACTATTAATATCATAATATGTTACTAGGTTTTGTAGAATTATTATTCTCTAATAAATAATTACATATTTTAAACTTTTATTTCAATTAAAAAAAATCTAGAAAACTAGTATTTCTTAACAAAGCAAGTTCAACACTGAAAGCAAAAAAATCCACTAAAATCTTTTAAAGAACAATTCAAAAAAACACACACAAATTGTTCAACGAGAAGCAATCAACGAAATGAAACAAACAAGAATAACAACAATACTCAAAATCAAAACCAAAACAATCCAATTTTTCCTCTGTTTCTTCATCATCATCACATTCTGCAAATTATCAGTTCCACCATTAACATACTTCTCTGCATTCATCACATTTGCTTCAATATCATCTACTTTATCTCCTTGTTTCTCCACAAGAACAGCCATATCCAAAAAAACTTGATGTAATCGATTCAAACTTCGTTTAATTTCATTAACTTCTTCATATCTTTCTTTAACTTTCAAATCAATTTCACCTTTCATCTTTAAACCTGAAGAATCTCTGATCATATTCTCCATTTCAAGATTACTTGCTTCTTCACCAGTTGCTAAAAAATACTTTCTTTTCAAATCTTCTTTGTAATCAGTAAAGATTCTTTCACGTAATCGATGAAATTCAGACATAATCTCTCTTAATTTTGATCTTATTCCGTTTGTGATTGAGATTCTTGCTCTGTTTTCGCAAGATCCAAGCTTTGACTCTGAGTTTTGAGTTTCGAGTGATTCGAGACGAGTTTTGATTGTGTTGGCTTTACGTGAGATTGTGACGATGTTTGATTCCATTCTATCTCGTAACCCACGAAGGATTTTTGTACTGTGTGTTGATTTTGATTCTTCGTTTAGGGTTTGAAGATCGAGTAAGAGATGAGAAATCTCTTCGATTTGGGTTTTGATTGATTCGATTTCTTGGAAAAATCCTGAAAGATTTTGTTCTTCGAGTGGAGTGAAATTGAATTCGCCTTTTTCGATATCAGATTCGTCTTTTCGTGCTTGTTTCTTTAATTCCACATAACTTAAGAAAGATTTCGTCATCAGATCATTCATCTTTTGAAATTTGGGGGAAAAATCTGCAGAAAAACCCTAGAAATCAGAAATGTGAAATCGGAGGTTAAATTGTGAAATTGAGGATTAAATTGAGGAATTTGAAGAAATGGGTTAAAGATTAATTACAGTGTTGGTGATTTTTAGGGTTCTTTGGGTAAGAGAACTGCAAAGAAAACGAGATTGAGTGAGTTACAACAATGGCGGAAATTAGAAAGTTTTAAGATTTTACTTACCCAAGAAATGCTTGCAACACAAGAAACGAATTCTTCTGAACTTTGCTTCTTCTCTCTCTAGATTTCTTCTTCTTTCTCTCTCTCTTCTGTGATTTTTTATGAGCAGAGAGTGATTTTGAATTTTGAAAAGAGGGAAGAGATTTTGGGGAAGTTATAGAGAGAAGATCTTTCAAAAAATCCGATTTTTCAGTTTCAGAGATAACAATTTCAAAATTTTCCCGTCTTTTATTAACAAAATAGCCGTTACACTTTTGAACAGTTCCGTTTCGTTTTCTACTAAAACTGCGTCGTTTTAAACGTTAAATCAAAAGCTTAACGAAACGGCAACGTTTTTCAGCGTATCATTTTGTTGTCAACACATTGATATATAGTTTTGATTTTATAACATATATATATCAAACTTGTATTTTGGTCTGATTTTATGTTATTTTGGTTGATTAAGACTAAGATTTTTTTAGCGTTAAAAAAAAAAAAAGACTAAGATTTTTTTCTTGGTTGTGTTGATTTTAATATATGATAACTTATTTAAATTAATAGCATATGATTGTATACATTTAAATGTAATTTAATATAATAACTAATAAATTATAAATAATTCATTTACTTTCATATAATTAAATTCGATTAATATTGGTTAAGCTTTTTCGGTTTTGTTGATTTTAATAAATAACTTATTTCCATAGATATCATATAATTTTTATGTAGTTAAATAAAACAAAATTACATATATAAACCATAAAAAAAATTAGACGTTTAAAAAAAACCATAAAATTTGGGATAAATGAGTGTAACATTATAAGATTCAGTTTTAATAATTTATTTATATAGTTCGATATAAATATATTGTTACCATTCTATTCTAAACAAAATCAAAATTAGTTCAAAACTTTTTTAAATCATTTTATAAAATGAACAAACTTGTTACATTACACAAACACTTTTGACTTTTATATTGACCAGTTCTTGTTAAAATCAGTTCATGATGTTTGTTCTTGTTGTGTCTGTTTCTGTTTCTCAGCCTTTTCTGCTTCCAGCTTCCTCAAAGTAGATGAACTTATCTTATCTCCACTTGATCCATCAGAAACTAAATCCACAACTTCAATCTACACCACAATATCATGGAATCCATTAAAACTAGTCTGAGTTTAATTACTAAAGATCTTAAGAAATTCATCAGAAGTTTAAGCCAAAGCAAGCTGTGTTTAGATTGGTCTGAGTTTAATGACTAAAGATCTTAAGGAAATTCATCAAAAGCTCGAGCAAATTCAAGCTATTATAGATTAATCTGAGTTTAATGATTAAAGATCTTGAGAAATTCATCAGATTTTCTAGCCAGATCAAGCTGTTTTAGTCTGGTCTGAGCTTAATGACTACAGATCTTGAGATTCATCAGAAGTTCAAGTTTAGACTGGTCTGAGTTGAATGAATAAAGATCTTAAGAAATTCACCATAAATTCAAACCAGATCAAGCTGTTTAGGTAAAAGAATGGAACCTTAAGTTGTGAAAGTCCTTTTTCTGCTCTTTTGCGGTTAACTGATAAGCCACCAGGTAAAGTCTCTTTGCTGCAAGTGATTAATTTTCAAGAATCTTGAGAGAAATTCAAGAAGAACATGTTAAAAAAGATTTGATATATAAAGAAAAATGAACCTGACAACAATAGCTTCCAAGTTTTCGTCGACAATGGAAGGACCGTAAGGATCAGTAATGGGCTCAGCTTGTACAATCAGTTCAGGCTTAATAGACTTAGACAAGAACAAAGGAGAAAAGTGAATACAAGCAAACACTTATAAAGGGGAATGTGAGTATATAGAATGGCTTTAATACCCTTACAAAATCCTCTACATTACGCATTCGTTCTTCAATTGGTTGTATCATTTCAGAGAACTGTACACAAAAGAGTGAAGATAAGACCTCAAAAGAAGTTAAAATCAAAGCATAACAGTTCCAGATTTGAATCACTGATAAATTTGGTCTAAATCAGGAAGATTTGACTTCAATTCTCTGAGGTTTAGGACCTAGAGAGCTCAAAAATCAAAATCAAAATCAAAGCATAACATTTCAGCTTTGGAACAGTGATATAATTCATGTTCAAAAGATCTTTCTCTGCTTCTATAGATAAGGAAGATTTCATTCAAATTTGAGGTTTGGCACTACAAGAGCTCAAAATCAAAGCATAACCACCAATATAATTCAACACAGAGATGATCAAAGGGTCTAAGTTTTGTCTCTCAATCACGAAAATTTCATTTCAATTCCAGGTTTCGGTAACTCAATGAAGAACTCGAAATCAATCAAGAGCTACTAAATCTATAAACACTAAGAAACACGAAATTGATCAAAATTTTCCAAATTAGTTCCCGTGCTAGAATTATCTCTTAAATCAAACGGTGTATTTGCTAACTAATCTAGACAGATGATGAAAAATCGAGAGAAATTAGGGTTTCATCACTAACTTGCTTCTTAACCAACATCGGGCCATCACAAACTCCAACCACAATCCGATCCCTAGCCAGCTCCGCCGCCGCCTGAAATTTCCCTCCCAAACAACAAAAATTCGATGATTACACCAATTCTCAGAAATTCAAACAGAAATCAAAGAGAACCCCAACTTACCTTGAGGAAAATTCGATGACCATCGTGTAATCTATCAAACGTACCACCAAGAACAACAGCAGTATACGAATTCGCCGGAGACATCTTTGATTCTCCAGTTTCTGCCATAATCAAAAGTTCCGAATTATGCGTTCTCCGGATTCCCCTCGCGCATTTCGCTTACAAGTCAACGAAGACGAGAGAAGACCGGTTTAGCTTAATTTAATAAACCGGCCGGTTCAGCTTAATTTAGATTTGATCGGTTATGTAATTATCCAAACAAAATCAACAGAGGGTAAAACAGTAAAATCCATAACAGATTAATAAAGAAAAAAAAAACTAAGTATGAGCCATCTTCTTCTTCTTAGACTTTTTGTAATTCCTATTCCATGTTTTGTAATTACTCTTAGGTTTCTTCGTAGCTAAGCTTTTCTTCTTCTCTGGTTCTGCAATTTCATCAACATCTTCATCATTATCATCATCATCTTTATCATCATGGGATGTATTAAACAGATCATCATCTTCTTCTTCATCAGAACTCAACACAAAATCCTCAACGACGTCGTTTTCTCCATCTACTGTTTTCTCTTCTTTCTCTGTTTTACTCTTCCTCTTTCTCTTCTTCTTCTTTGTCTTCTCTTCTTTGGACTCTTTTTCTCTGTTCAAATCACAGAACTGTATATATAACATCGATCTTTAACACTAAATTCATGTTTTGAGAGAGAGAGAAAACGTACTTGGAGTCAGTTCCTGGTAACCATGAAGAGCTAAAAGCTGCAGCTCCTTTCTCATTTTTGTCTGCATCATCTTCTTCATCACTGCTTGGTACGTTTTTCCCAAACACAGACGAGCTCTCTCCCACAATAACACTAACAAGTCAAGTAAAAAAGCTTATTAAAGCAAGAAACGTATAAGCAATGATGAACTTAAGAGGAATGTTACGTACTCTGATTCCACCAAAGATTCGTTTCTTTGTTGTGCTCTTTGCCTGATGATCTTTGCGTATAGTGATAATGGACTTGTCTCTGCTTTTTTATCATTCTGAAACAGAAGAACCCATATAACATTGAGAAGAAAAGCAAGATTTATGTGTTTTGCAGTGACTTTTGAACTTTAGAACTTCTCATATGGATCAAGATCTCATAAACAACTCCTAAACTTTCAAGAACTGAAGCATGATCCTAAAAAAAAACTAATGGGTTCTCTATGATTTCCAATAACACTTCAAGAAAAATCAAATGGATCAAGAGAATTAAGTTTTACTAACCTCAAGAAACGATTTAGCAGCAAGATCATTAGGTAGAAAATCAATCAAAGCTCTCTTTTTGTTGACAAATGCTGAATTAGCTTCGAACTGAAAACAAAATAAAAAGAAATTGAATCTCTTTTCTTGAAATTATAAGAAGAAAACCGAGTTTTATTCCATTTTTCTTAACGTACCTGGCTAATGAGTTGCTTCATTTCTTTACGAAACCTCTCAGCTTTAGTAGCTTTAACAAAGCTACGTAGTCTTGTGGTAGTAATAAAAGATAGTTCAAAGAAAGCAACTGAATAACTCCATTGAGTTAAATGCTCTGTAAGTTCCTCCACAACAGTATAAACACAAGCTTCTTGAAATGCTCTTGTCTTCACTGCTGGTTTACTTACCTAAGAAAAACATTTCAATTCCCAAAAATGGTTAAAATTTCCAGGAAATACTAAAGTAAGTACGAGTCGGTTTTACCTTTATTAATGTGCGTAAATCGACACCTTTTCCGACACCTCCAGAGGGAGGTCTATTCAGTTCTTTCATCTCTAACATGTCCACAAGAAGCATTGAGACAGGTATGAAAGAACCAGTTGAAGCAGCAATGCGGTTAAGCATACTAACACATCTTAATCTCAGAGGAAAGTAGCGAGCAGAGGGAACGAGTCGCGCTACACCAGATATTATTTGTGTTAATGGATAAGCAACTGCTCCGAGTTCCGATTGTGAACTGTAGGCACAAACAGCTCCAGTCCAAAGCTCAAGACAATGAATATACTTCCATTGATACACTTTCCTAAATGCTTCCTGTAAAACATCAAAATGTAACAGTTTTCAGCAATTTTGATGACATGTGTTGAGAGATCTAAATAACTTTGAGATTGAGAGTGTATACTTTCGTTTTGGTGTTAAGAGCTTCGCGCAGAATCATCGCCAATTGGCGTATGAAGACGAATGCGTGTTGATATGCAGCAGAGATATTGACACCAAGAAGCTCGATAACGCAGTTACCGAGAAATGAAATATGCTGCAACTTAACAGCATTCACAAACTGACAATTCATTACATACGCTTTGTACATTCCCTTGATGCAGTCATCAACACAATCTGCTCCAAGACGAATGCACAAGTCTCTCAAGAACAATAGCGAAACAACAGGTAACGCACCACTTCCAGTTCCCCAAAAATGAAGTGCAACCTAAGCAATAAGCATACAAGAAAAGATCAGTAACCGACAAAACCGATAAGTTAAGCCCAAGAAACCTAAGCAAACAGCATCCAAGAACATCAATAAGTCACAAAACCGATAAGTTAAACCCAAGAAACCTAAGCAAACAGCATCCAAGAACATCAATAAGTCACAAAACCGATAAGTTAAACCCAAGAAACCTAAGCAAACAGCATCCAAGAACATCAATAAGTCACAAAACCGATAAGTTAAACCCAAGAAACCTAAGCAAACAGCATCCAAGAACATCAATAAGTCACAAAACCGATAAGTTAAACCCAAGAAACCTTAGCAAACAGCATCCAAGAACATCAATAAGTCACAAAACCGATAAGTTAAATTTCGAAAAAGATCTTTATACCTTAATGTATTTCCTTAAAAGGCTTGGAAAAGCAGAAAGAAACACCGATGAATGTTTTAAGCGTCGCAAAGTAAACGATATCATTCCTGTATCAGTCATCTGATTCAAAACATGAAGCGAATTTCCGAGATATGATTTAACCAAGTGATTGTAGTTCTTCCATGGTCTGGTGTTTGTCAGATCCAATATCGTCTCTTTATTTCCTCCAGTTTCAGGATATCTTAACAGTTCTCGAAGAATCCCATCCATTTCACTCAAAACAAAGATCATTATCTTGTTAAACACAGCACTTGACATAACACTAAACTTTGTAGATTGATCATCACCAGTATCATCACCATAGTGACAAGCAGTTCTATAAGCTCTTAAGATCGAACGAACTCCACCTAACTTTGCATCTTCACGGATTGATTTACACCATGAATCAACCATTGCTGCTGAAATCGTTTTCTGTGATGAATCACTTACAGTCTTTGCTATTTCTAGCTTAGGGGTTTCAATTTTGCCTTGCTCTTCTAATTCAGCATCAGCATCAGCATCATCCTACAAAAGAGAAGACAAAAGCTTCAAAACAATGCTATTCTAAAGATTTGGAGATCAAATGTACAAAATCAATACACTAACTCACCTCAATTTCAGCAGCATCGAACTTTAAAAGCTCCGCATCATGTTGTTTCATATACTGATAAAATTCTGATTGCTACACAAAGAAAATCACTGGTTAGACTAAATCTCGACAAAGAAACAATCATAAGAGCTCAATTCTTCCATTAATTCTTCTATTGCTCGCTGTAAAAGAGACTTACAGTTTCTTCAAGTCGTTTAAGCTGTTCCTCATGCTCTTCAGCTTCTGCTTTCTTAGATTTCGATATCTTTGCACTCTTTTTCTTGCTCGTATTCTCCATTACTAAACCATCTACACTCAATCAAACAATTTATTCAACCTAATTCTCGTTCCACGAAAATCCAACAAATCTATAAACCCTTTTTTATATGAATAAAAGAAAAATCTACCTTTTGCACCCATTCTTAATAGATTAAAAGAATACGAAGTGAAGAACTGTGAGGAGTTTCCGTCGTTCTGATATTTCCGGCGGCCGAAAAGCAGCTCCGTCGGAAAGAGAGAAGTATAAGAAGAAGATGGAGCGTGTCTTTACTCGTTAGTTTCCTCTAGGGTTTAGTGAAAGGATATTATATTCCGGTTAGGGTTTAGGATAACCGGCTTATTTTTCGGTTTAAATTGGTTTTTAATTTATCGACTAGTTTTATTATTTTTATAAAGTATATGAGATTATAGTTTAAAACTCCAAAATTATCAAGAAACCAAAATATTTTTTTTAATTTTCTATTATTCAAAAATAATTACAAACAATGAAAGTTATAAAACAAAAATAAAAATTTTAATCTCAATTAATTTTAACAATTTTTGTCTTTATAATCATATATCTTACATATATTATTTGGGGAGTACAAATATAGAGACCCCCAAATAATTCTATTTATTTACATCCATGCCATTGTTAATTTAATTAAAAGCATTTATGACTAAATTAATGTTATGGATAAATTTGTCTAAAATAATTGTAAAATATGGAAAATGAAATCACTATTAAGACATAATATGATAAATATATTGCTATGTA
>KE152166.1:41895-57604 GCA_000411095.1 Aethionema arabicum | reverse complement strand
ATGAATTTAAAATTGTGGATATTAATTCCGGGCATCTAGAAGAGTTGAAAATTTATTTTATTATATTTTATAAATAAAAAATGAAATTAATTTTTGTAATAAATATAAATTCATTATTATCATTGGTCTTAACAAAAAAAAATCAAATATTTTTGGAGATGTTCTAGAGAATTTAAACGATAAAGTGAAAAAAAAAAAAACATAGGAAAATTATTTAAAAAAGAAAAAACTTGAAATAATGAAAAATGTGGGAGGTTAACGCAAATTTTTTTTTTTCCGAAAATGACTAGATAAATTACGCAATGTTTAGGTTTTCCAGCCTTACAATACCGGATAAATCTTCCAGAAAATCAGAAGATACAATAGAAGTGAAGCCTGAGAAGTTTTTGGCCGATTTGGCGATGAGATCTACTGCCGAGTTCGCACTTCTCTTCGCAAAATTGACCCGGAAAACTTCCAAGCTTCGTGATATCTCTACCACCGATTTGCTGATGATTTCGAAAGAGGCCCATGGAGGATTTGCTTGGAGTCCTGTTACCCAGGGAGGTTAACGCAAATAAGGATAAAGAAGAGACTTAAATTGGATTAATAAAAACGTCATTTTTCTTATAAAACCATTGTAATTTAAGATTTTTTATAAATGTAAAATGTAAAATAATTTATATTTTTTATATATTTCTCCGAATATTTCAGTTTTATTTAGTAACTTTATAGTTCTTAAATTAATGAAAATCAAATTAACATAGTTTTCGATACAAATTAATAAAAGAAAATTGGAAACCAAAAAATAAATAAAATAATATATAATCAACTCAATTAAAAAAAAGTTAGATCCAATTATAACCGTTAATAATATAGCTACATAAAAATGATTTTCATAAATTTTAGATTTTTGAAATTACTAATAAATTAGTTGTTGGTTGGTACATTACACGGAAATTTTTTTTATAATATAAAATCATACAATATCATTTTATTAAATTAAGTGTATATTAAATATATGTTGTTACAATTATTTGGATAAATAGATCTAAATTTTAAAAATTAGTATATATAATTTTTTTTTCATTGCAGCTATGAAATCTAGATAAAACATATCCAAATTCAAGTGATTAACCATAGGTGGATTACTAAGTATCCTCTTTTTCAAACCTTACGAATACTTTTATACAAGTGTTTCCTCCTAATAAACCTGCCCAAATCATCTATTATTTTTTTTTTGGCATCTGTATCCATAGCCAATGTTTGAAATGTCGATGGATGTTCAAAAGAGATAATATCTAAAGTGAACAATAATCATAATGAATATTTACATGTAAATAAAATAATTAATTTTAATATAAATAGTTGAATATAAATATAATAATTAATTTTTAAAATCATATATATATATATATTAACTATTCTATTAGAAAACAAATTACTTAAATAAATATGTAAAATTTTTAACTTTTCCATATTCAAGATAAAATGTATTGAGGTATGCTTGAATTTTTTTTAGGTTTTAAAAAATACTCTCATTCAAACATTTTTACAAAAATATCTTAATAATATACCTAACCTTATAATTGGTATACTATCACATATTAGGATAATTTGTAAATGTCTTTTGAATTAAGACATTTTGTATTATTTCTTTTTTTTTACATAAAATGTATTCAAAAAATTTAAGAAAATATGTTAATGACGTTTTAGAGATCTCTCAAAAAAACATTGAACACATAGTAAGAAAAGAGTATCTCATTTTTGTAATATATGTCCGTTCAATTGAAATTTCTTCGGATAAAAATATAATGCATCCAAGTTTTTAAAATTTAAAAATGTTATCCCCAATTATATCCATTAATAATACTCGAAGCTACATAAAAAAAACAAAAACAAAAAATCGATTTTCATTAATGCTTAAATGTCGAACTTTTGTATATCGTTTTTCAAAAAATCGTCTTTTTTTTGTACATAGTCTAGTAACAATTTATGTAACTCCTATAACAACTATTTCTTTTTTTTTAACTTCTATAACAACTATCTATAACAGGTATTATTATCCTAAAATTACCTACCGGTTACTGTAAAATTATAACATAATGTTTTTATACGCACCATTAAATAGACTTTTATACACATCAGATGTCGTCGGTGTTTCAATTTGTGGGTCCTACCAATATTTTGAATAATCGTTATGCATTGACCGACCAGATCAAACAGAAGAAAATTTGTTTGACCGACACGTGGCAGCTCGCCACTTTGGAATGGTAAACTCCTTGCTTCGGATGCTTCATCTCCAAGTTTATTTTTCTTTCTCCATTTCATGTAATTTTATTTTAAATATAATAATTAATAAAAATTCAAATTTTAATTTAATACTCCTTCTTCTGTTCCATAAAAATTGATATTTTGGAGATTTCACACATATTAAAAAATATTTAATTATTATTCAAATATCTAATTTTCTTAATTATTTTCATTTTTTTAATATATTTTTTAAATTAATCTTGTGTTCTCTTTCCTAATATTTACTATAATTAGAAAAATTTACATAGTAAATATCATAATTGATAAAAAAAAATTTTTTTTGGAATTCACAATTTTACATGATTTTAATTATTTAAATTAGATAAAAAAAATCTAGAAAATCAATTTTTTGTAAACAAAAAATAAACCTAAAGAATCAATCTTATTGGAACAGAGTTTTTATTTATTTTTAAATATTAATGTTCTTAATCGTTGCCTATAAAAGCAAATACCATTTCCCTCTCATTTCAACAAACCATTCTCTAAAACCTTTCCTTCACTTTTCACCGGCGAAATCCTTAAACCATTTTATAGATTTTGTCGGAAATTTTTGTTAAATAGATTAGCAAAGATGTTTTCTTCATATAATTCTTTCTCACCATCGATGTTGTTCTCAGCATATGCAAGCTTAACAGGTTTCTTGATGATCTTTAGATCAATGCTTAACGATTTCGTCCCTCTGCGAGTTCGTTCTTACTTCTCCGATTTACTCGCCCGATTTTTAGTACCGGAATCGAAGGATGTCACAGTGATTATAGATGAGTTCTTTGGAGGTTTCAAGAACCAAGTGTACGATGCAGCTGTGACGTATCTCAGCGACATAATTGGCCCTAAAACGAGGCGATTACGGGTTGGGAAAAACCCAAAAGAGAAACACTTTACAATCTCGATCGATAAAAGCGAACAAATTACGGATTCTTTTGAGAATTTTGAGGTGAAATGGAGTTACATTCAGTCTGAGAACGATAAGGGTTTTACAGTGAGACGCTACTATGAGCTAACTTTCGAAAAAAGATTTCGAGAACAAGTTATGGGGTCTTATTTGAGACATCTTGTAGAGAAATCGGAGATTATTAATAGGAATTTGAGGGCGGTGAAGCTTTATAGCCGCGATTTGGATGTAAATGATGATTATAACGGCTCTGTTTCGCTTTGGGGAAGTGTCAGTCTTGAACATCCTTCAACATTTGATACATTGGCTATGGATCCAGATGCGAAGAAGAAGATAATTGATGATTTGGAAAGGTTTATTAAGAGGAAAGAGTTTTACAAAAGAGTTGGTAAGGCTTGGAAACGAGGTTACTTACTGTATGGACCTCCTGGGACCGGGAAATCGAGTTTGATTGCTGCAATGGCTAATTATTTGAAATTTGATGTTTATGATCTTGAACTTGGTAGTGTTTCTGACAATGGTGAATTGAAGAGATTATTGTTATCCACCACGAATCGTTCTATATTAGTAATTGAAGATATAGATTGCAATGTTGAGGTTAGAGATAGAGAAGCAAGCTTTGATGAATCAGTGGTTGATCAACCATTTGATAAAACTAAAAGAAAGGTGAGATTTTTTTTGTTATGAAATTGGGATTATAATTAGGCATGGGCATTCGAATTATTCAGGTAGTTCGGTTTGGCTTTCCGGATTTTTTAGGGTTTCGGATTTTGAAAAGTCGAACTATTCGGATTTTGAATTTACTTTGGTTCCGTTCGGATTTTTTGGCTTCGGATCTTTCTGATTAAAAAAAAGTCGATTCATTCGGATCTTAAAGTTCGGATCGGTTCGGATTCCAGATCGGATTCCAGATCGGATCAAAACCATAATCACGCGAAACAAATAAAAATTATAGTTATAATCATCAAAATATTATTTTTTTATATATTATTTTTTTAATCTACGCATTATTGTTTTGAATATAATTAATACTAATTTTATTTATATTTAAAATTTAATCGGATTATTCGGGTTCGGTTCGGATTTAAATCAAAACCGAAACTAAAAAAAAATTAGAACCGCTCGAATTTTATAAATTTTCGGATCAGATTAATTCGTACCTGATAAAATGCCCAGCCCTAATTATAATATTGAATTTTGATCATATTGTGTGAATTATTAACAAAGATTTTGTGATGTGTAGGTTACTCTATCAGGAATATTGAATTTTATTGATGGATTATGGTCAAGTTTTGGAGATGAAAGAATCATTGTGTTCACAACAAATCATAAAGATAAGCTTGACCCTGCTCTGTTACGACCTGGAAGAATGGATATGCACATTCATATGTCGTATTGTACAGGTTTAGGGTTTAGAACTTTGGTGTCTAATTACTTAGGTTTAGATGGTTTAAACCACCCACTTTATGAAGAAATTGAGAAGCTAATTGATTCGACCGAAGTTACTCCAGCTGAATTAGCAGAAGAATTGATGCAAGAAGATGATGTTGATGTTGTTCTTCGTGGTGTTGATAGTTTTGTTGAGAAGAGAAAGATCGAAAAAAACAAGAAAAAACATGAAGAAGAAGAAGAGGTTAAAATAAATGACGATGACGAAAAAACAGAGTGATACGATGAAGGAAACGGATACGAAATAGAAAAAGATTCATACTTTATGTAAATGGTGTTAATTATGATTTGTATAACCATAATCTTCTCTCTTCATAAGAAATTTTTTGTAATATTATAAATTAAATATAATATATTATATTTTTAGACCGAAAACAAAAACTATATAAGATGAATATCCTCTGCATATTATTAGAGAATTGATTTTAAAAATAACGGGGGTGATTGATGATGACTGTTATTATAGACTATGACTTTTAAATTTAGACTGTATAAACAAAAACTGTAACTTTTTTGGTTGAAATTTTAATATATTTTGAAAGTCTTAAATTAATAGTTTTTACAATTTTTTAAAAACTAAGAAAAAAAATAAAAAATAGGCCGTAAGATATTTTAGGGACGGTTACCATTTTAGAGTGTGATTGAGCCTAATTCGACGGTAAAAATGGTAAAACATGATAAGAGTCCTAAAAGTTGTTCACCAATCACTCCAACCCCCGACATTTGTTTCGAGTTTGTCCACTAGAAAACTATTATTTATTTAAATTTTTATATTTATATATATTATAATTAATTATATTATATTTGAAAATATTAATTATTTTCTTTAANCTATAAATATATATATATATTTAAATTTTATATTTATTCGTATTATTATGAAATTGAGATTATAATATTAAATTTTTATATTAATAAAACTAGTAATCTTCTCTTTTCAAAGGTCAGGATAAAAAAACACATATGTTATAATATTAATTTAATATTTGTAAATTGTAATAGATATTTTTTTTGTTTATATCATTTGTTTTGGAGAGAAAAAAAAATCTTATGTAATTATTATTTTTGTCTTATGAATTAAAATTTGTTTCCTAATTTTTCATCGGTGATTACATTCAGGGCCGGTCCAGAGGGCAAGCCAAGTAAGCGACCGCTTAGGGCCTTCAATTTGAAGGGGTTTTTTTTCGAGAAAATTTATTATATACGTAGACATTTTTTTATTCAGAATGGTTTGATTGAAGTCATCGCTTAGGACTTTTAATATGAAACATAAAAGATATTTTAAAAAAAAATTTGCGCTATGCGCGAAATGAAATTCTAGTATATGAAAACGGTTCATTTTCTAAAGCTTTTAGGAAAGGAACATTTTTTGTTAGAATTTACTATATACGTGGGTTTTTTTTTATTGAGTATGGTTTGATTAAATTTATCGTTTAGGACATTCTATATAAACACATACAAGATATGAAAAAAAAATTCGCGCTACGCGCGAAATTAAATTTTAATATATTAAAAGGGTCCATTTTCTAAAACCGCTTAGGGCTTTCGAAAACATTGGGCCGGCACTGATTACATTAAAATCATTTCATAAACCAATAAATAAAAAGAATAATATATAATCTACTAAATCTTGTTAAAACATTTATCAATGATATATCAAATTATAACCACTAATCATCTTCTCAAACTATATACCAAATTAAGTTAATTCGATTTAATTTAAGAATTATGAAATTACTATATAGATATAAAATATCGACTGTGACTTGAGTCCCACTGATACTATAAACGCGTCATTTTATGATTCGAGATGCACAATAAGAAAGAAACGCGCGTGGCATACGATAATACCTCAGAGTTTCAAAGCTTCTTCCCTCCGTGTCAATGGGAATGTTACGAACAAAAGGAGAGAGAAACAGCAATGGAGAGAGGGAAATCAATGGTTGAGGAAGGAGAAACTAACAGAAACGATATGAGGTGGAGTTTTTCTTCGGAGACGAGAATCCAAATAAAGAATACCGAGAGATTTGCGGACCAATTTCATCTACCTTTTTATTTCTCTCGATCCTCGCATTACCTCTTTGCAGAGGTAATTTTCCGTGTTTTTCTCTGTAATTTTTGCTTTCCCCATTTTCCTCGTCGGTACCGATCCTCTTGTGTATTTGTTTCGCGAATGATTTATAGAGATTTTGGCTTGGAATAATAGTTTTGTCGAAATGTGGACTTGGATACTTGTTCATAATTTTTGCGCGATGTGTGAACAATGTTGATTTTGACGTTAGATTCTCTTTTGAATCGCAATTCGTTCGGATTGGATTCTGTTTACGCCGGGTTTAGGTCGTAATTCGTGTTGATTTTGTGAAGTTGATTGAAATTGGGGATTTGAATTTTGTAGGCATTTAAAAAGGACCTTGGATATAATTGAAAACACTCTTGTAGAGTGCTCGTCCCGCCTGCCGCGTATCTGCCTAATCCACCTATACCAAAAACACCATGTCTCTCAGCATAGGTAAAATCTCTGTTGATTTGCTCTGATTTTGTTTTTTCCTCTGCTTGTTTCGTTTCTTGAAGTTGTGTGTTTGGATTTTAGATGCTGGAGTTCATGAGGAGAAACCCAGGGTTGGATCTTTTAAGAAGAGGCCCTCCGCCAAGTTGAGCTTTTCAATGACAAAGAAGAGAAGAAGCAGCAAAGTAATGTCTGTAGAGATCCAAGATGAGCATGATCCTGAAGAAATGAAGGCTGTTGATGGCTTCCGTCAAGCGCTTATTCTTGATGAATTACTCCCAGATAAACATGATGATTACCATATGATGCTCAGGTTATTTTTCACTTGAATCTAGTCTCCTGTTTTGAGTTATATCATGTGTATCAATCAATGTTCATGGTTAGTTTGTGTGACCATTTTTTGTCAATTGCAGATTTTTGAAGGCCAGGAAATTAGATCTTGAAAAAACGAAACAAATGTGGTCTGATATGCTCCGATGGAGGAAAGAGTTTGGTGCAGACACAGTCATGGAGGTACTCATGAAGCTTTTTCTGCTTAAGAGCCATTTAAGCTTTTGTCGGCTAACGCTGTTTCTGTTGTATATCTCGTAGGATTTTGATTTCAAGGAAATAGATGAAGTCTTGAAATACTATCCTCAAGGACACCATGGAGTTGACATGGAAGGACGACCAGTGTACATTGAGAGGCTAGGTCAAGTAGACTCTACCAAGTTGATGCAAGTCACAACAATGGATAGATATGTAAACTACCATGTGATGGAGTTTGAGAGGACTTTCAATGTTAAGTTCCCAGCTTGTACCATTGCAGCAAAGAAGCATATTGATCAAAGTACTACTATTCTTGATGTCCAAGGAGTGGTACGTAAAAAAACTTTACTTCAACATAATATAAATGGTAGGTTGTTATCCAATCTAAACCAAAATGGTGTACTGAAACTGATAATTCATATAAAACTCTCATGATCATCATTTGTTTATAACAGGGGCTCAAAAACTTCAACAAGGCAGCAAGAGATTTGATTACTCGCCTTCAAAAAGTTGACGGAGACAACTATCCTGAGGTATACAGTACAGGTTATTTATCATCTTTCGATTTTTTTTCATGAATGATTTTTTTGTCTATATGCTAGAGACTAATTGTGATTTTTCTCAGACCTTGAACAGGATGTTTATCATCAATGCTGGGTCAGGATTCAGAATGTTATGGAACACCGTGAAGTCCTTCCTTGACCCAAAGACTACAGCAAAGATCCATGCAAGTATCCAAACTTCTTTTTCACTTTCTCTTACATACATGTGCATGAAATGAATATCAACTAATAACCTTATTCAATAACCAGGTCCTAGGTAACAAGTACCAAAGCAAATTGCTTGAAATAATTGATGCTAGGTAACCTCGTTCTCAGTTCAAACAAGTGTTAATTTATGTGATGAAGTTTTCTACTAAAAGACTAACTTCTGATCTTACTTTGGACCAGTGAGCTGCCCGAGTTTCTTGGAGGTACCTGTACTTGTGCTGATAAAGGAGGCTGCATGCGCTCTGACAAAGGGCCATGGAACGACCCAGAAGTTATGAAGGTTAATGACTCAGCTCTTCTTTTGTTTTCTACAACTTCTTTGATCTACATCGGGTCTGTTTGTTTGCTTGTCTCGGAGACAGCAACGAGCAACAAATGTTTGTTTTGTCGTCGTTGGTTAAGCGACAATGTTGTTGAAATCTATGGCTGAAACTTGTCGTTGAACATGTTCGTTTACTTCTCGGTTTACTGGTTCAGCGATAAGTTTCAGCTACAAGTCTCAGCAATTTCAAATGAAACGTTAAAAATTTTAATGATTCAAATTTTAAATTGCTCGGTCTCCAAAACATGTCATTGAACCAACGACAGGTAAACAAGTCGTTGTCGCTCATTGTTCATCACTGGCGACAACTAAACTAATAACATTATTTCGCTGTGTCATTGAAGTGACCGGCAAACGAACATACCCATCAACAGAAAGGTCTGGTTTAACTTCCTCGATTAAAACCTATCTGATTTTTCACCATTTTTCTTGCAGAGTGTACAAAATGGTGATCACAAATGCTCAAAGAGATCTTCATCTGAAAATGGTGAAGAAAAAACTATCTCCGAGGAAGACAATTCGCCCTCCAAGGTCTTACTTTGCTTTATACTAATATATATATATGCACCAATTGATTCTACAAGTTCCTCCTTCATATTAGATAATAAACACATATCATGTGATCTATCAGGGAAATGACTCTACAGCTAAGTCGTCATCTCCTAAAGAGGAAAAGATGTCATCTAACCCACAACCTTCTCCTCGTAAAACTGTAAGAATCACCAAACTTCCTGCAACCTTATACATAAACTCTCCAAATTTTTACTCTATACTTAAATAACCCCAAGAATTTGAAACCAATTTGGACCTTTTTCTTTACATTTTTACCCTTCTCAGGTTGCAGTTGCTCGTCCAGCCTGGAACATGGCAGAAGCTCAGAAATTTTCACTGTCGAAAAGTAAACAATCTCCTCTATCTTTTTTTTTATAGCAAAAGAAACGTTAAGATTTTGCCTTTAGCAGAAAAAACCCTATAAAATTGTATTGACATTAAAAACCCTTTTATTTAAATTTTACGAAAAAACCCCTACACTTTCGTCCTTAAGCTGAAAAACTCACTTGTTTGAATTGTCAAAATCGACCATTTTTTTTAATTTCACCAAAATTCACCGTCTTGTTTAATCTTAAGGTTGACGGTTTGATTTCATTAAACTAACGGATAGTTTTATTTAGGTCTGGGCGTTCGGATTATTCAGATAGTTTGGTTTGGATTTTTTGGATTTCGGGTTTTTCGGATTTTAAAAAGTTGAATCATTCAGATTTTAAATTTATTTTGGATCAGTTCGGTTCAGATTTTTCGGGTTTCGGCGGGTTTAAAAAAAGTTGAAACAATTCGGATCCTAAAGTTTGGATCGATCCTAAAGTTTGGATTGGTTCGGATCGATTCGGATTTTGGATCGGATCGAAACCGTAATCACACAAAAACAAATAGAAATTATGCTTATGATCTTCAAAACATTATTCTTATATACATTTTTTTTAATCCACATTTTATTGTTTTGAATATAACTAATAATAATTTTATTTTTCTTTTAATTTTTTTTTTGGATTACCCGGGTTCGGTTCGGATTTAAACCAAAATCCAAACTAAAAAAAATTAGAACCGTTCCGATTTTACAAATTTTTGGATCGGTTCGGTTCCGATTATTTCGGAACAGTTCGGATCGGATTAATTCGGACCGGATAAAATGTCCAGTCCTAGTTTTATCGGTAAAAATAGTAAAATAAAGGGGTTTTTTTTTATCAATTCAAATCTGTGGGAATTTTTGGTTAATCGAAATATTTTTCTTTATATAATCCCGGTTAACAAAAGCTTAATTTATCGTTTTTGTATACATTTCAAATTGGTCAATAAAAATACTCTTAGCTAAAGACATTTGAATTTACAATTATTCAATTTTGTTTGAAAACAGGAGATGTTTACGCAATTCAAGAAGCATGCAAAGTAACAAGTGAAGGAGGTAGATCTCCAATTTTCACAGGCGTAATGGCTTTTGTAATGGGTGTAGTAACAATGATCAGAGTAACTAAAAACGTTCCAAAGAAACTAACAGAATCAACCATATACTCAAGTCCAATGTACTGTGACGATAACTCAATGAACAAAAGCTCGATGCAATCAGAGAAAATGGCGACAACAAGTATCTCAAGTGAAGAATTCATGGCGGTTATGAAACGTATGGCTGAACTTGAACAAAAAGTAGCTATAATGAGTGCACAACCAACAACTATGCCTCCAGATAAAGAAGAAATGTTGAATGCTACTATTAGTCGCTCCATTGTCTTGGAACAAGAACTTGCTGCAACTAAAAAGGTACCTTAGTATTTTCTTTAAATTTTTTTCTTTAAAATATCAAAATTCTTTAAATTTTGAAGAAAAAATATTCTGAATTTAATTATGGTTTAGGGTTTAGGGTTTTTTAAATGGTAATATTAATTTTCATTTTTAAAAATCTATTTTCTTTAAATTTGAAAAACATGAGTGAATTTTTGAGAAAAATAAATGAAAACTTACTATTTATTTTTTGGATAATTGTAAAATAAACCACCAATTTTGTTAATTTGGTGGAAAAAAACCCCTCAACTTTAAAAATTGTGTTTTAAACCATAAACCTTAATAACCATGATTTTTAAACCAAAATCTGAAATTGAAATTTGGAATTATACTTTAGTTAATTTAATTTTGAAATATATTTATTTGTTACATTTTAAAACGATAGTTTAATTTTATATTTGAAATTTAATTTTAATTAAAAAAAATTGTAGGGTTGAAAAAACCTAATTTTCAAAATTTGTGGTTTAAAACACCATTTTTTAAGTTGAGGGTTTTTTTTCACCAAATCATCAAAGTTAGTGGTTTCAAGAAATATTCTATTAAGTATAATTATTCTATGATATTAGTCTTTACTTACCGATATTGTTAAATAAAAATAGTTATAGATAATTAGTTTTATATGTGTAAAACAAAATTATAAAATAATTAATTTAATATAAATTAGGATCTAAATATAATTTTTTGTAGAATTTTAATTTAGTTCTCTAATAACATCTAACCGTAAATTTTAACAAAAACAACTATTTATTTTAAATATACTTGAAAATGTTGTGGTGCAGGCTTTGGATGATTCGCTTGGGCGACAAGAGGAGCTTATTGCATACATTGAGAAAAAGAAAAAGAAGAAGAAACTGGTTTGTTTTCTCTGTAACAGTTAACCAAATCTTTGTCTTCTCTTTCTAAACCGGTTCTTCGGTTTTGGTTTTGATTTTGTTTTTGTATGCAGTTTAACTGGTAAATGATGAAAAAAAAATCAGAAGAAAGAAGGAAACCTCTGGGAGAATCAGAGGGTTTCGTAGTGGTGGATTGAATCCAAGGTCGTATAAATGCGCTCATAATTCATTTAAATTAAAATCTTTATTGTAATATTACAAAAAAAAAAATCATTATTCTTTTTAATAAAAAAGAAAATGTCGGAAAAGAAAGAAGTTTCATTCTTTCTTTTGTATATATCATAAATCCTTTCTAATTAGACATTGCACGTAAGAAATATCATAGCTTTAATAATTATTAGTGAAAATGCAATTAAAAAAACTATAACTTTATTAATAATTTGATATTACGTTTTTTTTTAATTTAATTAAATTATGAAAAAAATAAAGTCATTAAGTTTTTATTATATAATCGATTTAGGATTAAGCCACAAAAATAAATATTAGTACGATCATAGTAAACTCAGAAAATATAATTAGCAAAACTTTCAATATTTTTTTTTTATATGTTGAATTAAAATTTACGTCACTTTAATTGTATATTTTTTAATATCATTTTTTACGATATAATTTTTAAATTTATTTTTGTGTCTTTCAATATTTTATTTTTCTCATTAGTAAAAAGAAAAAAAATAATAAATTGTGAGTATTTAATTTTAATATTGTTTTCATTGTACATTAAAGTGGCTGTAGTTTAGTGGTTAGAATTCCACGTTGTGGCCGTGGAGACCTGGGCTCGAATCCCAGCAGCCACACTTTTTTCACCTAATTTTTGTGTTTTGAAACCTCTACATCACAATGACGCTTTCCTTGTAATTCACGCGCTCTTCCACTTTAGATGATATTTTAGTTAGGCTTTTAGGAACCGACCTGTCTACGTAAGCCACGTGTTACTTTATATTGCGTCCACGTGTCTAGTCGGGTTATTTAATTCAATTAAACGATTATTTCCTTATTCGTGTACGTATATATAATACTTATATCATTTTTAATTAACTACAAATTCGTTAAATATTATCTTCAAAATTAAATAAAAATTAAATTGTCGTAAATATTACTGATCTCTTATCAACAAAAAAAATTAAAGAATATTTTGCACTCCATATCCATATTTATTATTAGAAAAAAAAACACAAAATATCTAGAAAAAGTGGCAATTTCGTAATTAATTTACTCTTTTTTTAATATTATTTAAATTAATTTATTTCCCAAGAAAATCAAAAAGCTTCTTCATCTTCGTATTGCTTCTTCTTCTTCTTTTCTCCGTTATGGGTCTCATCTTTCTCTATCTTTTTTCATATATATAAATCAATCTTTTAAGATAAATATGAAAAACCCATCTGATTCCAGATCTCGATATGCTCTTACTCATCTCTTATTTCTCTGATCACCTCGACGATTTCGCTTCTGTAATTTCGGTATGCAGATTCTTAAACTTTAAAATCTGTCAATTTTCGTTTATCCTTTGTTTTCTACTTGATTTTAGCTTGGTTTGAACTCTGAATTTGGTGTTAATTTTGATCAATTTCATCTAAAGTTTGGTGTTTTTATTGGGAATAGTAAGTTTGATAGTTAAGTAAAGGAAACAATAAACAAAAAAATTTGAATCTTTTACTTTTTAAGTAAGAAAAAAAGTATCGAATTCGAGATTTCCCGTAAACCCTTTTGCAAATTTCACTTAATTTTGTGGATTTTACTAAAATCCCTATAAACCCTTTTACAAATTTTCACCTAATTTTGTGGATTTCATGAAATCTAAGAAATTAGGGTTTTATTTTTCCCACTTTTTTGTAACAGAGGAAGAAGAAGAAGATATAACAATGGCGATGTTAGTAGAACCACCAAATGGAGTTAAACAAGAAGGAAAACATTACTATTCAATGTGGCAAACATTATTCGAAATCGATACAAAATATGTTCCAATTAAACCAATTGGAAGAGGAGCTTATGGTGTAGTTTGTTCATCAATCAATAGAGAAACAAATGAAAAAGTCGCCATTAAAAAGATTCATAATGTTTTTGAAAATCGAATTGATGCTTTAAGAACTTTAAGAGAACTTAAACTTCTTAGACATGTTAGACATGATAATGTTATTGCTCTTAAAGATGTTATGTTACCTTCTCAAAGATTAAGTTTCAAAGATGTTTACTTAGTTTATGAACTTATGGATACTGATCTTCATCAAATCATTAAATCTTCTCAATCTTTATCTGATGATCACTGCAAATACTTCTTGTTTCAGGTACTTACTTTGGTACTTAATCTCTATTTTTCGAGTTTCGATTTGGTACTAAAGTTTAAGTTTTGTTTTGTTTCTTTGATTTGCAGTTGCTAAGAGGTTTAAAGTATCTACATTCAGCAAACATTCTACACCGGGATTTGAAACCGGGTAATCTTCTTGTTAATGCTAATTGTGATTTAAAGATTTGTGATTTCGGTTTAGCGAGAACAAGTAGAGGAAATGAGCAGTTCATGACTGAATATGTTGTTACTCGATGGTATCGAGCGCCTGAGCTTCTTCTATGTTGTGATAACTATGGAACTTCGATTGATATTTGGTCTGTTGGTTGCATATTCGCTGAGATTTTGGGTCGAAAACCGATATTTCCAGGAACAGAGTGTTTAAATCAGCTTAAGTTAATCATTAATGTTCTTGGGAGTCAACAAGAATCTGATCTTAGGTTTATTGATAATCCAAAAGCTAGAAGATATATAAAGTCTTTACCTTTTTCAAGAGGAACACATTTGTCGAGTCTTTATCCTCATGCCAATCCTTTAGCTATAGATTTGTTACAGAGGATGCTTGTTTTCGATCCGACGAAGAGGATTTCGGTAACTGATGCTCTTTTGCATCCTTATATGGCTGGATTGTTTGATCCCGGGTGTAATCCGCCTGCGAATGTACCGATTTCTTTGGATATTGATGAGAATTTGGAGGAAAGTAAGATTAGGGAATTGATGTGGAATGAAATGCTTAATTACCATCCTCAAGCTGATTCTGCAAATGTTTAAGTCATGATGATGATCATCATGAGCATGGTCATCATGGGTATCATCAAGATTGAGTCTTTTTCATCATGATCATCATCAAGATTGAGGCTTTAAGCATGATGATCATCAAGGTTGAGTCTTTATCATAATGGGCATCATCAAGATTGAGTCTTTTTCATCATGATCATCATCAAGATTGAGGCTTTAAGCATGATGATCATCAAGGTTGAGTCTTTTTCATCATGGGCATCATCAAGATTGAGTCTTTTTCAACATGATGATGATCAAGATTAAGTGTTTTATGGTTTTAATGAAATGTTATGTATGTTGGTAGAGTACACAAGCACACAGTGGAACAGATTTGATGAAAAGCTTTGTGTTTTTTTTTGTGTTGTTGGAGTGAGTTTAGTAGTAAACAGAGATAAAGTTTGAATCTTTTTGTTGTATATATTTTATTTGTGAGATTTGTTGTTTTGTTACTCTTGTGCAATTCATCAATCTTTTGAAGAATTACAGTTGAATTATAGGGAGATTTTCATTAAAAAAAAATGATTTCATGTTAATGATATAAAGATTTCTTTTATTTTTCATAATTGATTCAAGTTGAAAAAAACATGTTCATAGTCGAAAACAAATCAAATATCCAAAACTCTTTTTTAATCACTATTTATTGATTTAGTAATGCATTTGTA
>KE152166.1:0-23768 GCA_000411095.1 Aethionema arabicum | reverse complement strand
ATAAATGGATTTTAGATCCTGTTCTTGTTGCTTAAAATTGGGTTTTTTTTATGGATTTCAGATTCCATATCCTTTCTTGTTGCTTCAATTTGGGTTTTTTTTGCACATATATACATATATATATATATATATATATGTCAAGGAATGGATCTAAAATCCATTTTATTGATCTATACATATATAGATCCATAAATGGATTTTAGATCCTGTTCTTGTTGCTTAAAATTGGGTTTTTTTTTTGGATTTCAGATTTCATATCCTTTCTTGTTGCTTAAGATTGGGTTTTTTATGGATTTCAGATTGCAGATCCTTTTCTTGTTGCTTAAATTTGGGTTTAGGGGTTTAGGGTTTTAGGGTTTAGGGTATATATCCTTCACATATATATAGATCAATGAGTGGAATTCAGATTTCATATCCTTTCTTGTTGCTTAAAATTGGGTTTTTTTTATGGAGTTCAGATTGCAGATCCTTTTCTTGTTGCTTAAATTTGGGTTTAGGGTTTAGGGTATATATCCTTCACATATATATAGATCAATGAGTGGAATTCAGATTTCAGATCCTTTCTTCTTGCTTAAAATTGGGGGTTTTTGCACATATCTATCAATGAATGGAGCTCAGATCCTGTTCTTGTTGCTTAAAATTGGGTATTTTTGCACATATATATAGATCAAGGAATGGATTTCTGATTCCAGATCCTGTTCTTGTATCTTTAAATTGGGTTTTTTTTTTGTTGCAGAGCCTAAGCAAAGGAAAAGTAGTGGAACATCTGATAACAATAGTGTCGAACAGCAAAGGAGAGAGACCAAATTTTCTATTGTGTATAGGTGATGACAGATCTGATGAAGACATGTTTGATAGTATTGTGAAACATCCTAAAGTTGGTTCCATTGCAGAAGTCTTTACTTGTACGGTTGGGCAAAAACCAAGTATGGCTACATATTATCTTGATGATACATCAGAAGTTATCAAGATGCTTAAAGGATTAGCTTCAGCTTCAGATATTAGTGATGTTTAAAGATTTTAGGATTTGAGAGAGGTTCAATTTTCTCTGATTTTAGGGTTTTGTTTTTGTACATAGTGAATTGTTTGTGTACTTGTTTTACACAGGTTTCCCCCATGTGAGAATACTTATACATAGAAGGAAAAAAAAAATAGAGATATTATGAATTCAATTCAATTTTTATCTTCAATGACTTTAATTGAATTTTGGAGGATTAAACAAGCTGTTTTGTTCAATTTGATGATTTGGGTTGTGTAATATTTCAGTAAAGTTGTGAAATTTGTAGTTTTCTGGATTGGTTTGTCAAGAAATTTGGTAACTTGTGGCTTCAATTTAAGGAAATTGACCAATATATATTGTTATCGTAATGAAAATGATTAATTATATAAAGTTGAAATTTTATAGATGTAAATTTATCAAATTTGATCAAGAAGTCTATATTTTATATTAGTGTTAATTTCACCATTAATTTGTGATTTTTTACAGTAAATCACAAATTATTGTGTTTATAATTAGTCTACAGTAAATCTAATTCATAATTCTTGTGTTTATAATTAGTCTTCAATTCACCATTAATTTGTGATTTTGTTTAAAATTGTGAACTTTACTTTTTCATATTTTAATGAAATTTTGGGATTAGATTCAATCAAAACAGGCTGTTTTTTTTTTTTTTTAATTTGACGATCTGGGTCGTGAAGATTCTCAGTAAAGTTGTGAAATTTGTAGATTTCTTAATTGGTTTGTCAAGAAATTTGGTAACTTTTTGTTTCAATTTGAGGAAATTGACCAAAATATCTTGTTATCGTAATGAAAATGATTAATTATATAGTTAACGTTTAAAATTGAGAACACTAATTTATTACATTTGAAAAAATTTAGAATTTGATATAAAATTATCACAATTTTTAAAGTGAATTTTATGGATCATACTTATCAAGATCATAAAACTCAATGTTCTTGTACTTTTGTGAGATGATCTCAGCTTGAACTTTTCTTGCAGTATCTGTTGCACAACCAACAAGAATCAAAACAGAAGTGCCTGCAAAACCTCTGAATGCAGTCAAGTGAGTGATCTGTTCAACAATGGCAGGACCAGCAGCTAACACAGCAAGAAACGCTGAACCAAGAACTGAGATCCTACTAAGTACCTGATGAATTCAAATCAAAAGAGAGTAAAATTGAGAACTAAATTGAGGTTTTTTTGAAGAAATTGAAGAAGAAGAAGAAGAAGAGAGATTTCTTACGGTTTTGATGAAGAAAGCAGTGGATTTACCAGGTCGAACAAGTGGAATTGAAGCACCTTGACGTTTTAATTGCTCACTTACATCGTCTGGATCAAGTTGGAGAAAAGTGTAGTAGTAATTGAAGAAAGCTATCAGGAGAATATTGGTCGGAAGGTAAAAGGAACCTGTAACATACAAGAGTTTGTTTAAAGTCTCTCTCTTTCAAACTCCAAACCAAAGTAGCTCAAAATAAGTAGGGATCGTACCCAAACTATCCCGTTTCGGTGAGAAAACTCCCAACCTTTTAATTTAGTTTTTTAAACCCCAACTTTTTCCAATTTGGTTTTTTAACCTTTCCCTCTCGGTAAACCGTTGATTTTTGCGAAATCTTTCATGCTAAAAGTCTGATATTCAAAGCTATTGGTTTGACTAGCGAAGAAGAAGAGCGAGGATATAAATCTTGATTTATTAGAGTGTTTGATTTCCGCAAAGAAAAAGAGAGAAAGTGAATGATTTTCGAGAAAAATCGTGATTTAGGGTTACAAAAGTGTTTTTTTTTTGTTTTTTTCAACGATTTAGTTAAATATAGCGTTTTGATAAATGACAAATTTTCGTAAAAATTAACGGTTCACTGACGGAGGGGTTAAAAAACCAAATTGAATAAGGTTGGGGTTTAAAAAACTAAATTAAAAAGTTGGGGGTTTTCACACCAAAACAAGATAGATTGAGGGTTATTTCACCACAATCCCAAATAAAGGTAACTACAAAAACTTGACAAAGAAGAAGTTACCTCCAGGATTCAAAGCTAAAGCAGCTTTCTTAAGAACACTTAAACCAGTTAATCTAGCTAGTGTACCAGGAAGAGCTAATGATGATGTAGAGAATATAATAGGCATTACTCCAGCACTGTTAACCTGCAATGCTTTAGAGAAGTTAAACTCTTAACTTATGAAATTGCAATTTAAAAATAAAAAAGAGTACAAAACCAAATGTTTTGGGGGTTCTTTTGCAATTTCCCCATTTGTTGGTTCAAAATTGTTATAAAAATTGGAAGAAATTAAACCTTAAATGGAAGATAAGCAGATTTCTGAAGCCCACCAGTTTTGCTACTATATCTTGATGCATAATTCAACGGTATTTTCCTCTCAGCTTCCTATAAACAACAAGATCTTAGTTTAAACCACTTAAAAACCATACCACTTCTTCAATCTAAACCATAACAGTTCTTGAATCTAAACGCTAAACCATACCAGTTCTTGAAACTAAACCATACCAGTTCTTGAATCTAAACGCTAAACCATACCACTTCTTGAATCTAAACCCTAAACCATAACAGTTCTTGAATCTAAACGCTAAACCATAACAGTTCTTGAATCTAAACGCTAAACCATACCACTTCTTGAATCTAAACCCTAAAGCATAACAGTTCTTGAATCTAAACGCTAAACCATACCACTTCTTGAATCTAAACGCTAAACCTTAAACCCTAAACCATACCAGTTCTTGACTCTAAACCCTGAACCTTAAACACTAGAACCCTAAAAACCCTAAACCATACCAGTTCTTGACTCTAAACCCTAAACCATATCAGTTCTTGAATCTAAAGATTAATGGTTTTACCTGAAACCCTAAAACCCTAAACTCTCAACCATACAAGTTCTTGAATCTAAAGATGAATGCTTTTACCTGAACATAGACAATACCAAGAACTAAAACGAGAAACGAGGCAACAATGGTAGCAAGACCACTATAGTTTCCTTCCTGTAAAGCTTCAGCTGCGGTTCTACCAAATGATGCAGGCAAATAGGAGATAATACTTGTAAATATCAAAAGAGAAGTTCCATTTCCAAGTTTCAGATCAGAGATTCTTTCGCCGATATAAGTAGTAAGAACAGATCCTAACGTTAACAACGTAACAGAAGAGATAACCCATTCTGTTGTAAAATCATTCACATAAGGACGCAAGTAAAGAACTTGACCAATTGCCTGCAAATGGATAATAGTATCAAGATCAAGAACAAGAAAGGGAGTTTAAAAGCTGCGATTTTTCGGTTTCTTAAACTTAACCTGAACTATTGCAAATCCAACAGAAGCGTAACGAGTGTACTGAAGAATCTTTTTTCTTCCAGCTTCACCTTCTTTTTTCTGAAGATCTTGTAACTTTGGATAAACTTGAGCAAGAAGCTGAAACACAATCTGTGCATTGATGAATGGGACAATTCCAAGAGAACATATTCCAAGTCTACCAATTCCACCACCAGAGAATGTATCCAAAGTACTTAACAAACTATTCGTATCTAAATTACCGACGAAAGCTTCTCTATTTACTCCACCAAGAGGTATGTAGATACCAAGTCTAGAGAGTGCTAAGAACCCTAAAAGCTTTAGAAACTTTCCGGGTAAAGGTCCTTTGAAGAAATCGCCGAAATCGATAGAACTGTCTTCAATTGCAGCTGATGATTCAAAGAAAAAGAAGCATTTTTAAGCATTTTAATGGATTGAAAGATGGAAATGTTAAGGTGTAAAATTACCGGCTACGCCTCGAGGTGAAAAGGGCTTTTCTCTTTTGGTATTTGAGGAGCTTTCTAGAGATAAAAGACTTAGAAAGTTTTCCCAAATGTTACTTAGACCAGATGTTTCTTCTGGATTGATTCCTAATGGATCAAAAACTACTGAAGCTTTGGAGCTGAAACAAGAACTCCAAATCAGTAAAATAATGTACAGTAATTGAATTGAGAAACATAAGCAGTTCTTTGTCAAATTCTATGAACAGAGAGGTAAAGAAAACCTAGTTTTCTGCAATTTAAGGGCTTTAACTTTTAAGAACCTAAGAGCAGAATTTGATCTTAATTCTGTTGAAATTCATGTAGTTTCAATCTCAAAGCCATCAGTTTTTATGTCAAAGAAAACAATTTCATTGATTTCATTCAAAACATTATTCAAAACAACAGCATTTCTTAATGTTTTATGAACAAAAGAGCTAAGAACCCTATTTTTTTATGCAGTTTGAGAGCTGTAAGAACCTCAAGAACGGAAATTGATCCTACTTCTTTTAAAATTCAAGTAATTTCAATCTCAAAGTTGAGAAATTTCAGATGTATTATTCAAATGAACACAATTTCGTCGATTTCATTCACAAAATCATAACATTGTTCAAATTAACAGCATTTCTTAATGAAGTTCTACGAATAAAGAGCTAAGAACCCTAATTTTCCTGTAATTTTGTGTCCTTTAAGAGCCATACATAACCTTAGAAACACAAAATTGAAGCCTAAAATGACTAAATCTATAAAACCCTTATCTTCAATGCCATCATCCGATCAAAATCCACATAATTATACTCTGAAATTTGACGACTTTAGCTCAAATTACTCAAAATTCATTGATTTGAAATCGAACCAATTAAAAATAAGATTGAAATTTCAAAAGGGTGACGAGTTACCAAGTAGAGTTGTTGATAACAAGACCAAGATCCCATGATTTGGCTTTAGAACTGATTTTGGTCTTTGTTGGAACAAAGAAGCTTGCTTTGTAAACAGAGCTTCGAAATCTCGTCGAAGATTTACGATTAAAGCGAAGTAGAGAAGAAGATGAAGACGAAGAACAGTAAGAAGAAACTTCGCTTACCGTTAACATCCTTAAGCCTTATCCTTCTTCACTCTAAAGATTTCTTCTTTCCTTTTTAAATTTTTTCTTCTTTTTTAATTATTTTTATTTATTTAAATAAAAAATTGAATACTTTTTCGAGCCCAATATATCTTTTTGTTAAAATATTGGGCTTTTAAAATTTGTGTTTTTCTAGTGATGAAAAAAAAAACATTTTTGTTTAACTCAAATACAAATTTTAGATTCTCTTTTTTTTTTTAATTACATGTTCTTTTGCCAATTATTTTTGTTTTAATATACATATGCTTTAGGTTTTTTTTCTTACTTTAGGTTTTTTATATACAAAATATTTATAATTTTATTCATTATTTCCTTAATCGTAGTCTATTACAGAGTGAGTTAAAAAATATATTAAACGGTAATTTGTTTTGCCGTTTTAAATATTTGTATTATAATAAAATATTTTTGCATTAGGAAATGGTTTGAGTATCTAATTTATTTACAATGTAAGACATGTTTATATATATTGGTCTGATTTACCATTTAATGCTAAAATACAAAATTAATATATTCAAATTTTCATTCAAATTTTGAAATAGAAATAAAACAACCTTTTACTCAAAAAACAATTAGTAGATATATCAACCACACAGAGAAAACTTCATACAAAAACTAATTCTTTAAACATATGATCGAGTCAATTACTCAAATTTATAAATATCTATAAAAAAAGAGAGACGAATTTTTAATTGTTATAAAATACTTAAAAGAACTATATATTAGAAGTTGACAATTTATAATATCTTACGTATTTACAGCTATTAATATTTTCAAATATCCTAATACTAATAAAGCACAAATTGGAAAGAGAAACCAACTTTGCTTCTAATGCTGACACGTCAGCTTTTTTAATATGTGGCAACACCAAAAAATTAGATATTTCTTTCATAAAATAATTACAATATTTAATTTCCACTAAATTATTTTTTCAATAAAATAAATCTCAATAATTTTTATTTAAAATAAAAGCACTATTATATTATTTTCGTTTAACATCAATGGGTTAGAAAAAAACAAATACAATTAAAATAATTACAAAAAACTAAATACAATTTGTATTCTTTTTTTTAAACTTTGAATATATTTTTATTTATTTATTTTCTATTAATCTAATTAAGTTATTAATTTTTTCTGTTAGAAATATTATTTTTAAAGTAAATATGTTTATGTGTTTTAATTAANATTATTTTTTCAATAAAATAAATCTCAATAATTTTTATTTAAAATAAAAGCACTATTATATTATTTTCGTTTAACATCAATGGGTTAGAAAAAAACAAATACAATTAAAATAATTACAAAAAACTAAATACAATTTGTATTCTTTTTTTAAAACTTTGAATATATTTTTATTTATTTATTTTCTATTAATCTAATTAAGTTATTAATTTTTTCTGTTAGAAATATTATTTTTAAAGTAAATATGTTTATGTGTTTTAATTAAGAGAATTTGTAAAATAGGTTTTATCTTAATTATCTAATTAAAATTGTTGAAAACAGATTTAAAAATATTTTTACTTATTTTTTGTTAGATGGTTATGATTTAAATAATTTTTTTAAAAAAAATAGATGCACACCTCCACTACTATTTTAACCGATTTAAACTACTATTATAAATTTATTTTTTAAAACATTAATCTACGATAATTTTTTTTTTGATTCTTCGATTTATATTTTTTCTTCTCTAGGAAACAAGGTATAATGGTGAATTGATGATCATCATCCAGGTTCATTTTTTTTGTATAAATAATAACTTTAACTATTATTTAATGGTAAATTGATGATCATCATCCAGGTTTCCGTTTACGTCTTTTTTTTTTATCTTTAATTTTTTTGTTACAACCACAAAGCTCAAGATAGAAGGTAAACACACTCATCTTAAAATCAAAGTTAGATAGAAAAACCATTTTTTTGGAATAAATAACTAAATTAATTTTACTAAATAATTTTCACATAAAATTTTACTAAATAATTTTATTAATTAATTAAATATAAAATTTATACGGTTTTAGTTACCTTTAATTGATTAGTCATTTGAACATCATCTAAAATTTTAACAACTAACACAATCTCAAATTTTGTGATTTTAAGGAATATATATATATATATATATATATTTATATTAATTAAAAGAATTAAAATAAATTGTGCATACCATCTAAAAACGATCTTTCCAATTCTTTTCTACGTTTATTGATAGGTTAACGTTGAATTTTTTTTCTTATTTACAAATTAATTTTTAATGTTTTCATACTAATACTAAATATTTGAAATATTTAAATATATACGAAAAGTAATAAAATATTTCCTAATCTACGAGCAAAAAAATCGTCTAATAGGTTATTTTGATTTCTATTAATTGGTTAATTTTACTTAAATTTTTTTTTCAATTTTTTCGCTTAATATTAAATCATTTAAAAATATTTCTATATAAAAAATAAAATAAAAATAAATTTAAAACCTATAAAAATAATATTAAATATAATCAGCCTCCGTTGTCATTATTTTTATTTGTTTGAAAAAATATTTACAAATAAAAATAATTTAAAATGTTCCAATTAATAATTTTTAATTTTAAGATTAGCAAAAAACAATGCCCCTGCATAGCAGGGGCCTACACCTAGTATTTAGATATCATACGTGTGGCTAAAAAAAGGAATTGCTATAAATAATAAATAAGTTAAAAATTAATAATAAAAACAAAAAGAAAAAAGAATTATGCGATGGTGGAGCATCTTATTTTTGTGACCAAATCTTATTATTTTTACCTTTGTGAAGGCAACGTCAGTGGCCACCTAATAACTATTTTTTATGATAAAATATATGGAATAAAATTCTTTTTTTCAAGTCATATAGACAATTAATAACCATCTTTTATATAAAAAATAATATAATAGTTGTCACATGATTTTTTTCTAGCCATTTAGTGGGTTAGGTCATAATAGTTGAAAGAATATTCGACTCTTTTTTATTGAAAATAATAACTTTGCAACTCATAGTTTATATGGATCTATGAAAATATTTTGAATATAATTTTTTTAATACATATGAATTAAATATAAATATTTCTATGGTTGCAAAAATATTATTGGAGTTTTTGCTAAAATTTGTTAGTACTATATTAACAAAATTAGGTTTAAGAAAATTAGATATTTACACGAAAAAAATGCAAAATTGTCTCGAAATTTGTACATATTATTACCAAAAACTTGATTTATAATATATAGAAATGAAAAAAATCCGGAAATACAGTAAATAAAAATAAATAAAAAAGAGGAAATAATCCAACGGCGGGATATTACTTCTAGTGATCCACATTGGTGGGAAAGGAATCTAACGGCTCTCAATAAAAAGTGGGGCCCATTCTATTTCATTTTCCACTAAAAGCTCAAAGTGTCTTCATCTTCTATTGTCTGTTTCATTTTTACATTAATGACCCTTATTTACTAACATTAGACTATGTACAATGGCAAACTTATTCAACGCCTTACTTTTTACTCCACATCATCTTATTTTTCTTCCACATCATTTTCTTTTTCTTCCACCTAATAATTCAACACCCTTTCACTTTTTTAACACTACAATAGTTTTGTTTAATAAAATTCAACACCCTATTCTACTATTTTTATTTTATATTCATATTATTTATATATTTTTATTTTTCACATATTAATGATAATTTACNAATCCAACGGCGGGATATTACTTCTAGTGATCCACATTGGTGGGAAAGGAATCTAACGGCTCTCAATAAAAAGTGGGGCCCATTCTATTTCATTTTCCACTAAAAGCTCAAAGTGTCTTCATCTTCTATTGTCTGTTTCATTTTTACATTAATGACCCTTATTTACTAACATTAGACTATGTACAATGGCAAACTTATTCAACGCCTTACTTTTTACTCCACATCATCTTATTTTTCTTCCACATCATTTTCTTTTTCTTCCACCTAATAATTCAACACCCTTTCACTTTTTTAACACTACAATAGTTTTGTTTAATAAAATTCAACACCCTATTCTACTATTTTTATTTTATATTCATATTATTTATATATTTTTATTTTTCACATATTAATGATAATTTACAGTAAAAATTAAATTAAACCAACGATCTAAATTAAATTAAATAACTAAAAATAACCTAATTATTTTATAATTTTTTTAAATAAAATAAAATGCTCACAATTATTATTAAACATAAATTGAATTACAAAAAAAACTCCAAATACAACAAACACACAGAATGTCATTACTACATTCGACTCATTCTTAAACCATAAAATTCTTAAATCACACAACACATAAATATATCAAATTACATTTAATATCAGAACATTCCGAATTTCTCCCAAATGTGTTTAACTAGATCCGCTTGTAATTTTTTATGTATGTTTGAATCACGTAACTCAGATCGACCACGCACATGATTTGCAAATGCAGGTAACACCTCAGTCGAAAATGGTTGTGGTGTACTAGAACCACTTGCCTCAGATTGATCATAATCAGTCCAATGTTGAGCAAATGTATCTCGTTCATCCTCAACAATCATATTATACAATATGATACATGACCGCATGATGATAGGTAAATCGGTTATGTCCCACAAGCGAGCTGGTTCGCGAATGATTTTAAATCGAGCTTGTAAGACTCCAAACGCACGTTCGATGTCCTTTCGACATCCTTCTTGATGTTGTGCAAATAACTTGTCTGGTTCACTTTGAGGAAGTCGAATTGATTTAACAAAAGTTGGATAAGAAGGATAGATACCGTCAGCTAGATAATATACCATATGATATGGATGTTGGTTCACGAAGAAGTTCACCTTTGGTGTATTTCCTTGTTCAACATCGTCGAACACCGGTGAACGATCTAGAACATTTATATCGTTCAATGTGCCTGGACACCCAAAAAATGCATGCCAAATCCAGAGATCATACGATGCAACTGCTTCAAGAATAACAGTGGTGGTTCCTTTATCTCCCCGGGTAAATTGGCCTTCCCACGCTGTAGGACAATTTTTCCATTCCCAATGCATGCAATCAATACTACCAATCATCCCTGGGAATCCCCGCTGATCGCTAACATGCAAAATTCTTTGCAGATCGTCTTGAGTTGGAGCTCTAAGATATACTTGTTCATACAATTGTATGATTCCTTTACAGAATCTACGCAAACATTCTAAAGCTGTAGTACCTTCTATTTTAATGTATTCATCCACCGCGTCTGCTGCCATACCATATGCTAACATTCGCATGGCTGTCGTACATTTTGAAATAAAAATTCAACAAGGCCAATGTACATAGCCTTATTACAAGAAACGCCACTTATAATCCTTAATAGTTTATAACCACAATAAATTATTTGATTTGATATTTATTTGTATTTTAATATTATTATTTACAAAAAAACTTCATACGTAGTAAATTGCATGTAAATGTATAAAAAGTTATGTAATAAATAGAAAATATGAGATTCTTAAGAAAACCCTATCACATTATTTCTTTTATTATAAGGGAAAATGGTAAAATAAACCACAAACTTTGCTTATTTGGTGAAAAAACCCATCAACTTTCAAAATGGATTTTTAAACCATGAACTTTGATAATTGAGTGTTTTAAACCATGAACCCTAATAATCCATTTTTTTTAACTAAAATCTTAAATTNAGGGAAAATGGTAAAATAAACCACAAACTTTGCTTATTTGGTGAAAAAACCCATCAACTTTCAAAATGGATTTTTAAACCATGAACTTTGATAATTGAGTGTTTTAAACCATGAACCCTAATAATCCATTTTTTTTAACTAAAATCTTAAATTTAAACTTGAAATTATAGTTTAATTAATTTAAATTTGAAATATATTTTGTTTGTTAAAGTTTAAAACTATGGTTTAATTTGATATTCAAAGTTTAATTTTAAATAAAAAAAATTTCGTAGAGCTTAAAAACCCGGTTTTCAAAGTTCATGGTCTAAAAAATCTGGTTTTCAAAGTTCGTGGTTTAAAAAACCATTTTTAAAACTGAGAGTTTTTTTCACCAAATCAATAAAGTTTGTGGTTTGTTTTACCATATTCCCTTATTATAACAATAGAAAGTTATGTAATTTGTGCCATGTTTAATTCAATTCTATTTGCTTATAATTAAATTGCAAAAAATTCATTATTCAAATATAAATTCACATAAAAAATTAATAATATACAATAATAAGATCTCATTATGTTCCAAATTTAATTTTGATTAAAAAATGAAAAAAAAAATCAAATTTTCTTCGGTTTTAATTCAATATATTGATTGCTTGTATTAATTATTGTTATCGTTAATTGAAAAACATATTAAAAAGTTTATATAATGTATTAAAAATTTACTTAAATTATTACAAAAACAAAATCATTTAACTAATCCATATTAATTTCAATCTTATGAACAAATTAGTTTGATATATCTAGATTCATTTTGTTAAAAAAATTAATTTAAACACTCTTACAAAATTCTTATAAATCCGAAATAAGGTGATCTAGATGTTTCTACTGTATATACTATCCTCTGATTTTTCAAAAATATCAGGGTTCGAATCTACTAAACAACAAAATACTGTATTTAATTTATGTTTAAGCTAGTAGAATCGGTTTGTGATCGAAATGAACTAATGGAACCGGTTTGTGATTTATACGAAAGAAAAAAAATTCCTACAAAAAGGGTAGTTTCGGAATTTTACAGAACCCATATGGGCGTTTACTTTACGTCACATCAAATCCAACAATGCACAAATCATATGTTTTTGGAATAATATATATATTAATATAAAAGGAAAATAATTATATGTATGGAAATTTTCTTATATATATGTATTTAATTTAATTATATTCATAGACACGTTTAATGCGCTGTCTTGAAAAATTATACAAATTCTGAAAATTAAAAGACAATAAAAATATACAAACTGTCAAAGAAAGATTCGTCTTTGAAGATTTTGAATCAACAGAGAAGAAAAAGGGGAAAACCAAAAAATACCCAGTCAAATTCAAATTCAAATTCAATCAAATCTTATTCCCAAACACCGATTTTAATCATCTGGGTATCCAAATTTCTTCAATTTTCCCTCCAAAATTCGACATTTTTATAACCCTTGTTCTCAATTAGATCCGGTGAGAGAGAGACAGTTTTAAATGGACGATGCATCAACAACCAAATTCGTGGCGGCTTCAAAATCGTCAACGACGACAGATTTGTTACCAAAGAGAAGTTTTGGATTATCAAGTCTTTCATGGGTTGGTGTAGACAAAGAAGAGTTACGAAAGAGACTTGTAATGCCTGAATATCTTCGTTTAGCGATGCGTGATTGTATCAAAAGAAAAGATGTAAACGCAATTCCTGAACACTTGTTTCTTCCTGGTGGTGCTGTTGCTGATATGGCTCCAATTGCTCCTATGATTGTGTTTATTAACCCTAAAAGTGGAGGTAGACATGGACCTGTGCTTAAAGAGAGGCTTCAACAGTTAATGAGTGAAGAACAGGTTTGTTCTTTAGTGGATTTTTGTGCAAAAGTTTGGGGATTTTTGTATGGATTTGGAGAAGAGAAAGTTAGGGTTTTGATTAGATCTTTCTGTTTTTGTTGAATCAATTAGGGAAAGTTATGAAATTTTGGGGATTTTTAGTGTGATAGGATTAAGAAGATTAGTTTAAGAGTTAGAAAAGTTAATAGTGGTTAGTTTGTTCATGAGTTAGTTAGTAGTTATCTTGATCTATGTATTATAAATAGATGATTAGAGAGATAAGAAAATGGGGTTAGATTGGGATTTTAGGATTTGGGAGGTTAATTATCCTTTTGGGGAGTTTGGGGATACTCAATAATAAACCTTAAAGTTTGTATCTTTGATTAGTTCCAATAAAGAAGACTTTGATCTATAGATTTCTAGTTTGGTTCTTAACAGATTTATCTGTTATTACTTAGAATTGATGATTTTGGAGTTTTTTAGTACATTTTATTGACGTTAAACAGCTTACTGCTTTAGATTTTGTCCAAAAGTTTGGAATTTTGATGTTCGGTGATGGATTTAAAGAAGAGGAAGTTAGGGTTTTGGTTAGATTTTTCTGTTTTGTTGAATCAATCAGGAAAATTTATCAACTTTTTGGGAATCTAATGTTGAATTTCTCTGTTTTTGCTCAGAATTAATAATTTAAAGTTTGTGTAATCATTAAAACTTCATGGTTTTTTCTGCAAATTTCAGGTGTTTGATCTTACTGAAGTGAAACCTCATGAGTTTGTTAAATATGGAATAGCTTGCTTAGATACAATAGCATCTAAAGGAGATGAATGTGCAAAAGAATGCCGAGAACGCTTGCGAGTTATGGTCAGTTCAGTACATAGAAATTGATCATAGTTTCAGCAATTAGATTAGATTTGTTTCGTAAGTTTTTCGATGTTCTTTAGGTTGCAGGAGGTGATGGAACTGTAGGTTGGGTTCTAGGATGTCTTGGAGAGTTACATAAAGAAGGAAAGCTTCCTATTCCTCCAGTAGGAGTTATACCGCTCGGTACAGGAAATGATCTTTCAAGAACATTTGGTTGGGTAAGAGTTCTTGATCTCTCTTATTTTTTTCGGTTTTCTTGAATCTTTGAGTTGCGAAAACGAAAAGGGTTTGTTTGCAGGGTGGTTCTTTCCCATTTGCTTGGAGATCTGCGGTTAAACGAACGTTGCATCGAGCTAGTATGGGTCCGGTTGCTCGGTTAGACAGGTATGTCTTGTGTCTTTGATGAGATCTAATGGTTTTTTATTGGTTTAGTGTTTGTAATGTTGTGTTTTTTTTCGGTTTTTTGGTAATGTAGCTGGAAGATTTTAGTGGCAATGCCGTCTGGAGATGTAGCTGATCCTCCTTATTCTTTAAAGCATACTGAAGAAACTGAACTTGATCAGGTTTGGTAACAAAGTTTTCGTGTGATCTTAGACTCTAATCTCCTTAAAGACTTCAATTTTCTCATTAAGTTCATTATAAATTGCTATAAATTGTGGATTTTTGGGTTTAATTCTCCTTAAAGGCTTGACTTTTCTCATCAAAATCATTAGAAATTGGCTATGATTTAAGGTTTTTAGGGTTTTTATCTCCTTAAAGACTTGACTATTCTCATCAAAATCATTAGAAATTGGCTATGGTTTGAGGTTTTTAGGGTTTATACCTCCTTAAAGACTTGACTTTTCTCATCAAAATCATTATAAATTGCTATGATTTGTGGCTTTTAAGGTTTATATCTCCTTAAAAACTTGATTTTCGCCATCAAAATCATTATAAATTGCTATGATTTGTGGCTTTTAGGGTTTAAATCTCCTTAAAAACTTGTTTTTCTCATCAAAATCCTTATAAATTGCTATGATTTGGGGCTTTTAGGGTTTATATCTCCTTAAAGACTTGAATTCTCTCACCAAAATCATAATCAATTGCTATGATTTGGGGCTTTTCGAGTTTATATCTCCTTAAAGACTTGATTTTTCTCATCCATTGCTATGATTTGGGGCTTTTAGGGTTTATATCTCTTTAAAGACTTGATTTTTCTCATCAAAATCATTATAAATTGCTATAATTTGTGGCTTTTAGGGTTTGAGTACAGGAATAGACGCACCTCCTATAGCAAAATGCTACGAAGGCGTGTTCTACAACTACTTAAGCATAGGTTCCTTAACTGAAACTTACTCTCTTCAAATACTTAACAAGTAATTCCACACCAGTTTCTTACTTATGATTCTTCTCTTTTAAAACTGTATTTTTCGGGTAATTTAAGGTATGGATGCTCAAGTTGCTTATGGTTTTCATCATCTTCGCAACGAAAAACCATATCTTGCTCAAGGCCCTATTTCAAATAAGGTTTGTTTAATCATTTCATCTCATTCTTTAATCAAATTCTTGAAAGAAACAAGATAAAGTTTTCGCCTTTTCGCAGATTATTTACTCGGGTTTTAGTTGCACACAAGGTTGGTTTTGTACACCTTGTGTTACTGATCCAGGTTTAAGGTTAGGATGTACAAAGAATCTAATTCCAATGTACTTAAACTTGTAAGTTCTGGTCTAAGTTTTAGGTTCATTTTATATCGGTTTTTTTTCGCAGAGGATTGAATAATATAATGAAAATTCATATCAAGAAAGTGAATTGCTCGCAATGGGAAGAGATTCCAGTTCCGAAAAGGTATAAAAAGTTTCGAAAATTTCGATAAAATCTTAAATGGTTTACTCAGTTTCATGAGGTTTGATTGCAGTGTGAGATCAATTGTTGCATTGAATCTTCAAAACTATGGAAGTGGAAGACATCCTTGGGGTTCTTTAAAGCCTGATTACTTAGAAAAGGTTTGTTTTTTTTTTGTTATGTTAAGACTTGGTTAAATTGCTAAAAAGAACCCTAAGTTATATGGTTTTATTAATTAAACCCCAATTTTTTGAAAGCCTCAAATAAAACCTTAATGTTTGAAAAATACGTAAATTAGACTTTTTTTTATCGTAATGACTTCAAAATATCGACTAAAACAATTGTATTGTAGTAAAAACACACAAAAAAACCTTAAATATCATATTTTTAGGGTTTATTTTTTGTGTTTTATTAAAACAAGCATTTTCGTTGCTACAAAACAACTGTGTTTTGAGATCCGTTAGAATTTTAACGTTGTTAGGATATAAGGTTTAATCTAGGGTTGGGCATTCGAGTACCCGAAAAATATCCAAAAAACTTAAAAATTACTCTAAAAACCAAAAAAATAACCAAAAAACCAAAAAAAAAAAAACCAAAAAAACCAAAAAAACCTGAAAAACCAAAAAAATACCCGAAAAAAAAGTATTGTTACTTTCGAGTACCCAATGGATATTGGTTCGGTTCCAGTTACTATCCGATATCTATGGATCCCGAATTTAAGATACAATAGGTATTTTACGGCGGAATCGGAACCGAACCCTTTTTTCGGTTCGGTTCGATTTAGTTTAATCTATGTGTGTTTTCAAACATAAGAGTTTTATTTGAGATTTTTAAAACATTAAAATTTGATTACTCCTCGACATTTACTATGATTTAACCGGTGAAATTGTCAAACTTTAGAGGTTTTTTTTTTGCACTTATCCCATTAACACCTACTAGAATCCGATAAACCGATATTAATAAACCGGGTTTTCGGGTTTTTAGCGAGGATTCGTCGAAGCACATTGCGACGATGGACTCATAGAAATCTTTGGATTCAAACATGGATGGCATGCATCATTTGTAATGGCTGAACTCATCTCAGCAAAACACATAGCCCAGGTAAAAACAAAAAAAACATATCAAAAACACCATTAAAACACTTAAGTTTCTGAGAAAATTATGTCTAAAAATGAACAAATTTGGGTGATTTTTTTTTGTTGCAGGCTGCTGCAGTTAGATTTGAACTAAGAGGAGGAGATTGGAAAGATGCATACTTGCAAATGGATGGTGAGCCATGGAAACAACCTATGAACACTGATTATTCTACTTTTGTAGAGATCAAAAAGATTCCTTTTCAATCTTTAATGGTCAATGGTGAATGATAAAGATGGAATCTTTTTATATATTGTAGAAAGCTAATTGATTTGGGATTCTTTTTGAGAAAATTTGATGGGTTTAGTTTATAGATTATTATAGTGAAAGATGAGATTTTTAGGGGTAAAGAAGTGTGTTTTGATTATTTGTTGTTGTGAGTTGTGAGGAATTGAAGTTTGTGTATTTATATGAATGTGGTGTAAGATTATATAATTTTGATTTTTTTTGTACTTTTTAATTTGGTACAATATTTTTGTAATTAAGTTTATTTTTTTTTATTATGTAATTTTTTTTTAAAAATAGACAAATATTAGATTTTTTTTTTAAATATACAAATTTATATTAAATTCAAATATGGATATAGAAAAGTATTTCTAACTTTTCTCAAAAAAAAAACTATTTTTGTATTTTGTTTAGATAAAATCATAAAGACGTACAAAAATTAGTAGAAAATATATATATATATATACACCTAGAAAACATTTGTTATATTTTGTATTTCATGATATTTTTTTTTAATTATAAATTAGAACTTAGATTAATTTTGAAATATACATAAGAAATTAAGTGGTGATTAATGATTTATCTAATCTATTTTTTTAATTACGTTATACATTTTTTCTTATATTATTTATGTATTGTTTCAACTTTCTTTTGAGATATATCAAAATGATCATATTGTTTTTGAGGATAAAAGTGCAATTATTTTTGTTTGGGGGTTAAATTAACATTTTTAAGTTTTACGAGGACCAAAAATGTAATTTAATAGAAATGTTGAAAAGTGGTATATGTGAGACTTTAGTCTCTCGCGAGGGAAGAGAACGAACGCAGTGAAGTTTTGATTTTTAGGGTTTTGGAGTTTTTCTCTCTCACTGTTCTCAGGGGACTTTCAACGTCGGCAACCATGGCGAGCACCAAAGTTCAAAGGATTATGACCCAACCTATTGTAAGCTTCTCATTGATTTCGTTAACTCGTTTCTGTTTAATCGATTAAATCTTTCAAAATCTCTCTTTCTATTTCTTCGTTTACTAAACCCTAATTTCGATTTTGGTTTGTTTTCCGGTGGATTCGTTGGGATTCAGAACTTGATTTTTAGGTTTCTCCAAAGTGTAAGTTCGTTGATTCCTCACTCGTTTTCTTCTAAGTTTGATCTAAGTGCTATCGTTTACTCCATTTCTGATTCGTATACGTGATGCAGAAAGCTCGGATTCAGATTTGGTTATATGAGCAGAAAGATTTGAGGATTGAGGGACGAATTACTGTGAGTCACATGCTATAATCTCTCTTGCTCTTCTCATTTTCGCTGTAAATTTCTAGATAATGGAGCTTCAAAAGTATGAACTGATGAACTTTCTGAGTTTGTTTCTGGAAAATTGACTAGTTAGTGATGCAAAACTCCACATGATTTCAATATATTAGAACTGTGACTCTCTTGAATCTAATTTTGAGAAAAGAATCAACAGATTAGACTTTCGTAGTTTCAAAAACTCAAAATCATTGCATTTGTACTAGGCGTTTAGTTATGAAATTGTAGATAGTGGAACTCATTAAACATGAATTTGATGAACTTCCTGGGTTTGTTTTTGGAGAATGGAGCTAGTGGTGATGTAAATCTCGGGAGCGCTCAAGTATATCAGCACTTTGAGTATCTAATCTTTTTGAAAAGAATCAATGTCTAAAATTTCTTACATATGTTACCTGAAAATGAAATTGGTGAACTTATTTAGCTTATTTGAGGAATCAAAATTTGATTGTTTACAATGGCTTGATATTTCTCAATAGAGACTAGTATGTGCAGACCAGGACTGCAATTGTATTGCTTAGACTTTTCTTGCTATTGAGTTAAGATCAAAGCTTTTCTTAGATTGGTTCTGTAATAATTTAGAGAAACTGGAGAATTCATGAACCTGCAATTGTATTTTGCTTGAGACTGTTTCCTCCTTGTGCAGGGTTTTGATGAATACATGAATCTTGTATTAGATGAGGCTGAAGAAGTTAGCATCAAGAAGAAGACAAGGAAACCACTTGGTGAGTTATTCTCAGATCCCTAGAGCTGCTAGCTCGCCATTAACAAAGCTTCTTACATTACATAACTTGTGTGTTTAACACCATTTTCAGGGAGGATTTTACTTAAAGGAGACAACATAACTCTTATGATGAACACGTAAGTTACACCAATCACTTTTTTGGGTCAAAAACTATGTAAAGAACAGAGAATTAAACATAGCTTCTTGTTTATGTTTACAGGGGAAAGTGATGTCTTTCTTGATGAACTGCAAGAACTTGAAGCTTTTTTTCTTTAATGGAGGTGTAGATCACTGGTACTTTCTTCACAAACTTTGCTAGATATATGTTAAGAGTTGCTGTTTCTTGGTTTAAGTTGGTTCTACAATGGCGATGTCTTCTTCTTCTTCTTCTCATTACTGTCTGAAAATGTTTGCTGCAATGTAATGACTGATAAGTTTGGGAAATTGAGGAGCTTGAATTTGATTGTTAAAAGTTCTCTTGTTTAATTTTTTTTATTATTGCTTTTTAAAAGATGATTATTTTAATGAGGGAAATGCTTTTTTTTTTTTTTTTGTCAACAATGAGGGAAATGTTTAAAATAAACTTTTTTGTTGATAAATTAAAATATTTGTTTTTTTGCTAATTTTAAATTTATTGAATGTGATTGATGGTAGTTGTGAAAATGAAAAAGAAGTTAAATGTAAAAATGATGTAAAATGTGAAAGTTGGTATAAAAATTTATTGAAAAAAAATTAGCACTTTTTATTTATAAAAAATTAACAAAGAAATCAATAAAGTGATAATTTTTAAATCATAGAATATAATATATAAAAGATCACATAGGAATAAACAAATATTGTATATAAGAAAATATAATTATATATTTTTATACAACTAATCTAATTTTTAATTCCATGTTAAATCTTATCCCTATCTTTGTTGGTGATATATATATATTAAACTATATGTATTGTACTTATTATAAGTATTAATTTTAAATTATTAACTTTAGAATATAACATGTGCTAAAAAGTTACATATACACTAAGCTGCCGGCTAAAGAATGTGTCGTCCAATAAAAGAGTAGTAAAGTGGCGGCAAAGCAAGACTACGGTGGTCTTTCACGCACCTGATAATTACCTTTAATTACTAAAAAACAGTCAAAGTAATCAACAAATCACATATACTTAGACAACAAGTGCCTAAAGTTAATTACTTAATTAATCGGCTCTTAAATCTTAATTACACATTAAGCGCTTTTGGATTTTTTTCTTCTCTCGCTCTATCCAAACGCCATTTTAGGTATTTGTTTCTCTCTCTTCCTTTAAATCGAGTTTCAGTTCTTCTTTCGATTTGGCAAAAACTGTTGAGGTATTTCTGTGATTTTGAGTTTAGAGAAAGGGAGATTAAGAACTCGGATTCTTGATTGTTTCTGTGAGATTATCTATTTCTGTATTTGCGGAGAAGCTTAATTAGAAATCATAAATCCTGCTTGCTGCTTTGATTTGCTGTGGTGTTCTATGAATTTTTGAGCTAAAACATCGGAGATTGGATTCGTGATTATGATATAATCATTTATCGATTTGTGTTTTTGAAGAAGCTCAAATAGATAACAGAAATCATGTTTGCTTGATTGATTTGGTGTTGTATTGTGTGATTCGAGCTCAAAAAGGAGTTTAGAAGCTTAGATTCGTGATTGTTTCTGTTAGATTATCTTTTGTTTAATTGTTACGGTATTGTGTGATTCGAGCTTAAAAAAGGAGTTTAGAAGCTTAGATTCGTGATTGTTTCTGTAGGACTATCTTTTGTTTAATTGTTGCGGTATTGTGTGATTTTGGAGCTCGGATTAGTGAATCTTTCTTTGATTTTATCATTTGTTTGGATTCATGAAGTGTTTTTGCTTGTTCTTGATCTTACAGATTGGGGATTTTGAAGATTCTAGCATCGAAAATTGGGGGAAAAAATGCAGACGAGGTACATGGAGAGGACTAATAGTATGAGAGAGAAGAGGAAGCTAGAGGAAGATAATCAGCAGCCGGAGCGTAAGAGGCCAGCTCTTGCAAGGTAAAATCTATGTTTATGTTTATATGATTTTGCTAATTAAGTCAAGGGCAGCGAAGTTATGGTAATTATGAAGGGATAGAGCTGTTTAAGTACTGATTAACATCTAAAATCATGGAGAAAAGGGGATTTGTTTGGGAGATTTTGAGAATGTTTTGTATGTTCTTGCAGTGTAATTGTGGAAGCTATGAAGATGGATAGTTTACAGAGGCTTTGCTCATCTTTAGAACCGATTCTTCGCAGAGTGGTAAAGTTTAAAGATTCTTCTGTCTATGTCTTTTGGTGCTCGGTAGATCTTAACCTGTTGGGCTTGCCTGACTTACTGTTTTGTTAAACAGGTAAGCGAAGAGGTGGAGCGGGCACTGGCGAAACTAGGCCCTGCCATCGTTAGTGAAAGGTATCCTATAGGAATCTTGAGGAATAGATTCAATGGTTGAAGTAGTTTTGCTTTCTTTAATGTTTGAGTTTGCAGGTCTTCACCTAAACGAATTGAAGGTATCGGTGGAAGGAACTTGCAGCTTCAATTTCGATCTAGGTTATCTGTTCCTTTGTTTACTGGAGGAAAGATAGAAGGAGAGCAAGGTGCTGCAATCCATGTCGTATTACTAGATACTACATCTGGACATGTATTAACAACAGGACCTGAAGCTTCTGCAAAGCTTGATGTTGTTGTACTTGATGGTGATTTCAATAATGAAGATGATGAAGGTTGGTCTGGAGAAGAATTTGATGGTCATTTAGTTAAAGAACGTCAAGGAAAGAGACCTCTTCTCACTGGTGACATACAAGTAACGTTAAAAGAAGGTGTAGGAACATTAGGAGAACTTTTCTTTACAGATAACTCAAGTTGGATAAGATGCCGAAAATTCAGACTCGGTTTAAAGATCTCTTCTGGTTACTGTGAAGGAATGCGTGTACGCGAGGCCAAGACTGAAGCTTTTACTGTCAAAGACCATAGAGGAGAGTGTAAGTTCTTTGCCTTCCCTTTCTTGATTTGTTTCCTATGTTCTCAAAGTACTTAACAGATCTGAATTCAAAGCTTTTTATATATGTTTAATGGTTTGTTTACAGTATACAAGAAACATTACCCTCCAGCTTTAGATGATGAAGTCTGGAGATTAGAGAAGATAGGAAAAGATGGAGCTTTTCATAAGAAACTAAACAAAGCAGAAATCTACAATGTTAAAGAATTCTTACGTCTTATGGTCAAAGATTCACAGAAACTACGAACTGTAAGTGTTCTTTCATGATTTCACACAATCCAATACCTTATCAAGAATCAAAATCTTGATTGATTTTTTTTCCAGATTCTTGGAAGTGGTATGTCAAATAGGATGTGGGAAACACTTGCAGAACATGCCAAGACTTGTGTCTTGAATGAATTGCTTTATGTTTATTATCCCGAAGCTTCAGGAGATATCGGTGTGGTTTTCAACAACATTTTTGAGTTCAGTGGTCTGATTTCAGGGAAACAGTATTATCCTGCAGATTCTCTTTCAGACAATCAAAAGGTTTTTACTCAGATCTTCAACTTATATATATATATATATATATATATATACACTTTTTATGAAATTTAATAACATAATCTTGAACATATGATCATCAAATTCAGGGCTATGTTGATGGATTGGTGAAGAAAGCATATGAAAACTGGGATCAAGTTATTGAATATGATGGCAAATCACTTATGAACTTCAATCACATTAACAAAACAGCTTCTTTAGATTACTCTATACCAGTTTCTCTCCCAAGCCAACAATCTACATCTTATTCAGACATAACTGTTGAAGGTAAGGTTTCATCTTGGGCTGGGCAAAAACCCAAACCGAACAAACCCGAACCAAACCGAAAATTTCGGTTTGGTTTGGTTTTTGTGTGGGTTTTGATAAAAACCTGAATGGGTTTGATTTTTTAAATTGTTTGGGTTCGGTTTGGTTTGGTTTTAAACTGAACCCGAATAAGAACCCAAACAAAACCGATTACTTTAAAATTATGTGATCAAAATTATTTATAAAATAAATATAGTATATTTTATATGTTGTTAAAGATTTAAATTTGGGTATTTAAAGCAAATGTTTTGGATTTTTTGAGTTTCGATCTTTTGAATATTTAATTTTTGGATGATTTTTAATTAAACAATTGTTTTACCATTTTGAAATTAAAAACATTGTTTGTCTAATAATTAAACCCAAAAAACCCGAACGGATAACCCGAACCAAACCAAAACCGAATTACCCTAAAACCAAACCAAACCGAAATTAGTTTGGTTTCGATTTG
>KE152164.1:4690-19947 GCA_000411095.1 Aethionema arabicum | reverse complement strand
ATCCTGCCCTTCTGGAAGAATTGAAGCAAAAGGACGAGCGGATCCTAGCACTAGAGACCCAGATGCAGGAACAAGCTGCACAAATTGAGGAGACCCAGAGGTAGAACCGAGAGTTTAGAGAAGATGAAGACGCTTTTTCCAGAATTCTAGTTTTTTTGTCTTTCGTTTTAGTACTTTTTAAATTTTTTTGTTGAATATTTTAATTTTAATTTTATTTTTATTTTAATATTTATTTTTTAAAAAATTCCAAAAATTACAATTATTTTTTAAAAAATTAAAAATACAACTTTTCCAACGAATGGACATTTCCTCGGATATTTCCGAGGAAAAGAAGAGGTCGGAAATGTCCGACGAGTGATTGGTCGTCGGACATCTTAGAATTTCCGAATAAATTTGTTTCGTCGGAAATGATATATTTCCGAGGAAATCCTCTCCTCGGAAGTTCTATAATTTTCGACGAGAGCATTTCCTCGGAAATTCTGTAATTTCAGAGGAACAGTACTTCCTCGGAAAATCTAAAATTCCCGAGGAAACCCTTATCCGTCAGAAATGTTCTTCCGAGGAGTGTCCGACAACCCTTTTCCGAGGATCCTTTTGTCCTCATAATCTCGTCGGAAAGTCGTTTCTCGGAATTCCTCTGAATTTCGTCAGAAATTCCGTCCCCAATCCGAGGACGTCTTGTTTTCCGACCAAATAGATCCGACGACGATTTTCGTCGGAATTTCGTCGGAAAAGCCTTATTCCGAGGAAAGTCCGACGGAAATCTCCCTTGGAAATTGCCTGCTTCCTTGTAGTGACCTAAACTTTCACTTGGACGTAGAATTGATAACATGCTTTAGAAGATGAAATGATATGTCCACAAATGCCTTAACTCAACTTCCATTGGTTAAGGACATTTCTTTGTCTATTGAGGATCAAATTGCTCATAAGCTATTGGCAAAATGTCCAACCCAGGTTCTAGATTTAGTAGATCAAACTAAACATGACATTAAGTTCATCAATGGACAAATGAATCAAAAATTTAATATATTTGTGTTCACCAAATCAATTTCAACTCATATAAATCCCTATATCTAACTAGAGATTACTCACACATGACAATGGAAAGCAAAACATAAATTGAAACTAAAACAGAAATCTAGCTAGAGATTACTTACATATGTTTTTTTTCCGAATTTGACTAGAATCGTGAGTTACTTGCTTATTTTAGTATCTCTCATATAACTCCTATGAAAGATGTATTATGATAACCAAGCCACTACAAGAATCATGTGATTTAGCCTCCTCGAAACCCTACGGCTACACGCTAGCAGCTAGCGGAAGCGAGAGTGCGGCAAAGCAGCGACCACGTAGTGGCATGGTATCATATTCGTGGAGGCCAAAATGGTCGTCATCGTGGCCATTGTGATGTGGAAGCCAGTGATAGCTTCTGCCTGGCCTCTACCCAACGGGAGCTATGCGATTGGCTGGTTGTTGCATGGCCGCCTGATATAAGATCCAAAAGGATTTGAATCTGAAATGACGAGATGGAGTCAAGAGACTGGCCACACGGCTCTCTTCTCTTAACCAGGTGATGGTCGGATGGATAGAAAGGCGGAGAATCGTCTAGCTGGCCACACGGCACTCTCTAGAGATTCGGTATGGGTGAAGATGGAACGAAGAATGCCACTCAAGGGTGTGAAAACCCTTGTGATAAGTTCACGAATCTAGTCTCAAGGAATCGCACACAAGAGACATAGATTCAATGTTTACTAAGAATAGAAATCCATCTAACTTAGATAAACGAAACAAAGCATAAGCTTTAGAGAAAATTCTCTTTGATTTTTCCAAAAATATATATATCTATACAATAAGAAGAATTGAGCTCTTTTTATAGCTCTTACAGGAAAATCATTACAATAAATTTCATTCAAAATAATTGATTACATTTAAATTAAAGGAGACAATTTAGCTAATTATAAATCAATTAGCTTAATTTTAAATCAATCAATGGTCTTCTTTCCACCAATTAAGCTTTGACTTTGAATGAGAAGTTTATTTGCCTTTGCCAAATTGTGAAGATTCCGATATTAAATTCAAGTAGTGAAGACATTTGATTCACTATTTTTGATATTGCATCATTATCTCCCTCTTCAAATGGTTTTGTCCTGTTTTTTTAACTCTTACGAAAAATTTAAAAACCCATTTAACCCATTGAAAAATTGACTAGAAACTCTGTTTGTCGATGAATTCACAAGTCTTTATACATCCACTGTCTTTCTATAGATCTAGACGTTTTTATGTTGATAAATTTTTAAGGAGTGAAGTTTGATTTTGATTTTAATAATTGAAGTGAATGAGAACGATAGTGAGTTTATAGGAAAATTAGGCCAGCGATGTTGATGTCGGCATAATTAAATGGCCGCCGCTTAGCCTCTACCGACTGTGGTGTGGTTTTTTTCCCGGCCATCATCTGCGTTAGGCCATGCGAAAGCTTTTTTTTTTTGCCGCCTCTTAAACGGTGGCTAAACTAGCAGTTTCTTGTAGTGAGCGGCTCTTCATATTGCAGTTAAAAATATGTTTCCCAAGCGCACAAAATACATTGAGACGGGTTAACACTTCAGTTGTGATGAAATATGAGCTAATTTGCTACAAACTTTCAAGTCATACGCTCGAACAACTAGTTGATATCCTTACCAAAGATTTGGGATCCCAACAGTTTGATTATTAGGGCATTTTTTATCTTCATGCTACAACTTGAGGGGGAGACTAGACTTTAATATCATAGTTTCCATATTTTCCGTATCTTATAATTATATTAATTTTCTATTAGATTCTTAGGTTTTGTATATAAATGATGATTATTTTTAATAAAGGGCAGAACATTCTTATCGGTACACGTACCCGACTAAAACATTGGAAACATTTTCTTTTAGACAGATAGCAAGTCATAAACAAATAACCGACATCTATGTCCACCCCTAAATTTGACCGGAGAAAAACATAACCTAACAACGTAAACCTATCCTAAAAACTTTTTAACTTTATCCTACTAATTAACGTACAATCCCCTGTTTTTTGGTCACCTTCTTTAGCGTTCAACTTCTTGTCAACATTTTAGGTTGATGGTGGTATCCCATTATGTTATTGAGCAACATAAAAATACCCTCCATGACTTGTCAATCTTATCTCAAAGTCTTAAAAATGTCCAGATGGTAATATAAAATATAGAAAGAAGGAACTACAAATTGAGAAACGTAGATTACAGTTTCATTGAGACCATCATAGTCTTCAAAATTATATTTAGACAAACCGGTTCGTAAAGATAAAAATAAAAAGAGAAACCATCTTTGGTTTCACCATTTACATTACTCCATTTGGTTCCAACATAGTTTGTGTTGCTTGCTGTCAAAATTAAACATCAAACTAGAAAATGTTAAATATGGATAAATTGTGAAACAAAACATCAATTCAAAATCATTATTCACATAAAAATAAAAATAAAGTAAGTGAAGAGATAATGTATTTTACTTGAAAGCATGACAATGTATATTGCACATCACTTGTTGTTATTTGGTGATGTATAACCATTCTAATCCTGAAACCAAAACATACACTCTTAATAAACACAAAAGACCAAAAAATGAATTCAATTTTTGTTACATACCGCGATGAATTTTCAGGAATAACAAGAATGCCGTAGTCTTTTAAACTCTTGCGAAGTTTTTCTGCGGTAAGTCTTGATTTATCTTCCATGTCAATGAAAATCTAATGGAACAAAAGATTAAATAATAAATTTATTTAAAGAAAATGCTTGATATATTCTATTTATTACAGAAATTTAACTTTAATAACGATTTTTTTTTTCGCTTGTAGCTGGACTGGCTACGACTCGAGCTGATCGACTCTTCTGAGTCAAAGGTTGTGGGTTCGATCCCCATCGAGGATGAGGTTCAGGGTTTGCCTTTTCAGGCTTTTTTTTTTGCCTTACTCCCCACCCTACCCATCCGAGGACTCGAACTGGTGACCTCTCAGACATTTGCCTGGGGTGCTGCCAGTTGAGCCAACTCGTCTAGGCCTTTAATAACGATTATGACAAAATAAAGTAAACAAAAATTTTCTATTTTCAAAAAATATGACTGATATAAAGATTATATCGTGAAAGATAACATTAAAAATATCACCTTAATTTATCAAAAAAAATAATAATCACATTAAATGCGTGAAATCTCATCAACAAAATCTTAACACTTTTTGAGATACATAAAACAAGTGATGGGGGTTTACATCCACTCTATTATAATTTTGTTGTTGTTATTTTTCACAATGTAATCACATTTTGAAAAAAAACAAAACTTTATTTTACTACAATTGATTATTATCACGATTAAATTAAAAATTATATTTAATGTATATTAACTTGTCACCCATACAAAATATAGAATAATTTTTAACATTTTCTTTATATTGTGTTTATTAGTTGTTATGATAGATACTAACCATGTTTGTCTCCACAGCTTCAAGATTTACTTTAATCCCTTTCATTTGATTCAACCCTTCTGCAAATAACACCAAATATTGTTCATACTTTAGTTGCTATAGTAAGCTTAATGGCTGATTAATGTAGTGAATGTTACTTACCAGCTAGCAACTTAGTTTTCTTGTGATCAAGTTGCAACTTTGGTAAGTTTTCATGAAGTGCAACTAAAGCAGCCGCACATAGAACACCAATTTGTCTCATTCCTCCTCCTAATGCTTTCCTTACTGTTCTTGCCTTTTCGATGAAACTTCGTGAACCAACAATCGCAGAACCAATAGGAGCTCCAAGACCTTTGGAGAAACAAACCTAACAAGATAGAAAGACATGTCGATAAAGTTAAAGAAAACATAAAGAATCTCGTATTGGTTAAGAGTTATATAGTATGAGATACGTTCTAAGACTATTTCTATTAGTACTTTTCAAACTGTTTTTAAAAAATGAAAGATTTCTTTAAATACGAAGATAAAAATGAACAATACGATTTCCAACAATTGTTTTCATTGTCTTTTTTCAAAATTATATTCTTCAAATCTAAACAAAAATGTGTAAATTTTTGTAAAAAATGAACTGTAACTCTTCAAATCTTGAAATCTAAAGAGCATGAATAAAGTATTTTTGTCAAATAATAGTAAATCTTCAAAATTTTGAAGAGTTACTACTCATTTTTCATTTTGAAAATACAAATGAGACATTATTAGAATATAATTCTTAGTATTTTCTATAAACTATATATACACAAAAGCATAATTGGAAATGGTCTTATTAGATACATTCTCATATACCGTTTAACTAAGGACATATTGAATGGTTTTTTATTTCTCAAATTTTTCTTCAAAATGGAAGAATTATGCTTTAATGGTTCTTCGGTTATTTTCGAAATGAAAGATGAATAGTAATTCTTCAATTTTGAAGAGCTACTATTTACATTCTTAAAAAAAATTGATCACGGATCTTCAAATTTGAAGAATAGTTTATTTAAGAACTAAAATGAATAACACTATTGAAGATGGCATTGCTCATTTTACTCTTCAACTTTTAAGAATCTTAAATTTTTAAAGATTACCATTAGAGATGATCTAAAGAAAAAGTTAAGAACAATACCGAAATCGAGTCTGCGGGCTTTACGAGCTGATGAACCGGAACTCCTAATGCAATAGAAGCATTAAAAATCCTAGCTCCATCAATATGAAGCTTTACACCATGTCTTTTAGCAATCTCTCCAACTTTTTCAGTATACTCCAAACTCAAACATCTCCCACCAGAACTACATAAAAAAATCTCATCAAAATTCACACAAAACTCATATAACACACACTTTAATCATAAGTAAAAGATAAGAGAACAATTGCAAAAATACATTCATTTAAAAGCTCTTTGTTTTTGTAAAAATACACTAATGAGTACCTATGATTTTGTAAAATTACACTACTTTGTACCTATTTTTTCAAAAAAATACATTTGTTATGCATATTGACCAATCAAATGGTGAAATGACCACCAACTTATCCCATTTTGGTGTGAGAATCCTCGATCTTTTAATTTAGTTTTTTAAATCGCAATCTTTCCCAATTTGGTGTTTTAACCCCTCCATCAATGAACGGTTAGTTTTTGCGAAATCTTTCATTTATTAAAACGTTGCATTTAGCTCAATAGATGAAAAAACAAAAGAAAAACACTTTTGTAACCCTAAATCGTTAAATCGTGACTCTACGCGAAAAGCATATGCTCTCTCTTTTTCTTTGTGAAAATGAAACACTTTACAAACTCATATTTCTATCATTTCTTTTCTTCTTCGCGATTTAAGGTTACAAAATTGTTTTTTTCATCTATTTACCTAAACACAATGTTTTGATAAATGAAAGATTTCACGAAAATTAATGGTTCATTGACGGAGAGGGGTTAAAAACCCAAATTGAGGGAAGTTGCGGTTTAAGAAAATAAATTCAAAGGTTGGAGGTTTTTACACCAAAACGAGATAGGTTGGGGGGTCATTTCACCACGATCCAAAAATTTATCATTAAACCTTAAATGTAATTACTCAACCCTAAATATGATCTATAAATCCTAAAATTTAGTGATAAACCTTAAAAATTAAATAATAAAAAACGTGTATTTTAAAAAATTCTCAAAGATAAGTTCTTGAATATTACTTGGCATGAGTATTCTCCAAGCAAATTAATCTTGTTGATGGATAAAATGTACACCCTTTAGGATCTCTAATAGCAGCTTCAATGGCCGCTAAATCCATAGTTCCATCTTCTTGATTTTTAACAGTTCTTGGATGTACACCTCCAATGGTGGAAATTCCTCCATTTTCATAAACATGAATGTGACAATTATCTCCAAGAATAACTTCACTGCCTCTAATTTCACAATGAACCATAACACTTATGAGATTTCCCATTGTTCCTGAAGGTACAAAGAGAGCAGCTTCTTTGTGCATAATCTCAGCTATTTCTTCTTCAAGATGTTTAGCTGTTGGGTCGTAGCTAAGAACATCATCGTCTACTTCAGCCTTAAACATTGCTTCTCTCATGGATTCAGTTGGTTTTGTTACTGTATCAGATCTTAAATCTACACTTCTCATCACCATTTTCACACCTGGGAGAGACCAGTACTACTCTCTATTACCTATATAATAATTTCAACTTTTAATTAATTATTTTTAAAAAAAATTAAGGAAATTGGTTAACCATAATTATTTAATGATTTCATCATTAATTAATATTTAAAAGAAAAAAATTGGCATCACCATTTTCACACCTGAATTTCATTTTCAATTATTACTATCTTACCAATATTAAAAGAAGTTGAAACTAATAACTTAAATATCAATATTAATTTCATTGTTAATTAGCTCTCTCTTACCAATATTAATTTCATTTTTAATTAGTTAATTTTTAAAAAAAATTAATTAAAAATAATTACGAACTGGTCTTTAGGGATTTCATACCATTGATCACACTAATTTTGTACTAATATTTTGCTGATTTCTTATGAATTTTACAAATTCTTGATTTTTTCTATGAATTATTTTAGCATCCAAAAATTAAAAATAAGAAAAATTTGTGACAGAATCTTCTTCTCTTTCATTAGAAGATTATTTGAAACAAAATTTGAACCAAAAATTAAAGGTTTTGGATGAATAAATTAAAAACTGGGAAATGATTAACAAGTTATAAGAAATGCAAATTGGAATTAAAAGATTACCTCTGTAAAATCAACAAGAACTGCTGGATCTTGTTGTTGTGATCTGATATGAGATTTAATACATAATAATAATTAAAAAAATATATATTAATTTAAAAACGAGGAAGAAGATTATAAGATTAGAAGGAATAAATAACAAACTCAGAATTTTATTAGAAAAATGGCAGAATTATATGTTAAGAATATTTTCAGAATCTCCAGATAGAACCTTTTCGTCTTCACACTTGAAAGATTCGATCTTTAATCTCTAAGAACTGGTTAATTAAGGTAGAAGAGTGACACGTGTAATTGAAACAGAGAAAATGAATCATTAACCAAAATCGACATTTTATTTATTTATTTGTAATCAACGAAGAGTAAAAATAGGAAATTAGAAATGTTCACGAGAAAAGAATGAGTTTATGGTTTATATAGAAAAGACATACAACGCATGAATACGTGTTCTTCTCAAAGACAAAAACTCAATTTCATGAGATTCTTGTCTTTTTATGATTCTTGAACGTATCGATGGATTAATCCTCCACCACATCATCTAACCATACCATTTATCTTCACAAAATAAAATAAAATAATAAAAATATTTATGACTTATGAATTATATAATATACTGTATAAAGAGATGAAATAAAGCAAAAAGTGAAAAATGAGGATACGATGATGAGTCATGAGATACACAAAACTGAACACGTATTCTTATTATTATTTTTTTCTTTTTATACCTTGGTATTCTTATTTTATATTTGTAAAAACTAAATTATTTGAAAAATCTTGTACTATTGCTTTTCCTAGATTACTTATTCCGTAAAAACATTTGAAAATTGATTATGTGATTTTATGAGTTTTAAACTCAAACTTTTGAATATTATATACAAAAATTTTAAGTGAAAATTGACAATTTTATTAAGAGTTTTATATATTAGATCATTTCCAATGGGGTTTCTTCTTTATTCTCTTAAAATTAAATAACATCAGAACAAAATGAGAGAGTTATATTCTATATGGTTTTCTTCATTTTCCATCTTAAAAAATATTAGAAGTATATTATTATACATTTAATTTGTTATTATTTTTTTAAAACACCTTTTAAATTTCTAAATTATGACGGACAATTACAAATCTCTCTCCGTATACATAGCGATTCAAAAGGCGATTAGGGTTTTAAAACATGATATGGATTCTAGAAATCGCGTTTAAGAAGTTATGTCTCTGTAACTCATATAGGGGTCCACAAGAGAAAACAACATGTGAAAAAAAGGAGGATTCCAAGTAAAAGTTAATACCAACCAAGATAGCAAGAAAAAACGTAGTAAATGCGATAAAATCTCAAGATCTGGTAGGTCAGGTGAGTAATAAATACAGACTATGTTCTCTATCACTAAGTCCATTGTGACTTCCAAATCTATAAGAACACAAGCGTAAGGGTATTATTTCGGGAACCGGAGAAAAAGAAGGTAACACTAGAAACGTATCAAATCCATATCGGAAATTGAAAGAGCTTAGTACATAGCCCAAAGAGTAGGTGGGATACTGAGAGGATTATCAGTCATATGGGAGATGAAAGGAAGAACAAGGGGAAGAGGCATTGGTGACAACAAGGTTCAGTTTATGAGTTGGATGGTAGTGCTCGACAAGTGGTCGGCCAACCCCAAGTCCAGAGTACCTGAAAAACACCCCCTTTTGGTTCAGAATTAGAGGGCTTACAGTTCATCTTATACATGAGATAACAATACGAACTTAGGAGACCATCAGGGTACGGTCGAAGCTATTGAACTCCATGCAAGAAATAATAACTCATTAGAATATGTGAGAATGCGGTTAAAGATAGATGTGGATGGACCTTTAACATATAAAAAACCATTAAACTTCAAACCGGTGAAGAGATAACAATCAATTTAGAGTATGAAAAACTCCTTAACACATGTTCATCATATACAAGGTTAACCCATGACAAGGATTTATGTCCATTCAAGAAGGAAAAGGAAACACAAGGAACCCTTTCATCGAGACAAACTAAAATAGGAGAGAGAACAAGCAAAAGTTGGAGAACCATTCAAACATACCCAAGAGAAGGTACAAGCAAGGGGTGGACACCGGGATGTATATAAAGAGAACCAGAGAGACTTACAAAGGAGAGAAGATCGTGAAGGAGTGATTGATAAAACATGGGCTACCAAAAGGCAGTTAGGCAGAGAGCACCAGCGGCGAAAGTTTACGTGGGAAAGAAAACAACACAATGAAGCACTAGAAACAAAGGAAAAAACAAGCAGAGACAAGCAACAAGTGGAGGAAATAAAAACCAGTAAAGACAACAAGTCAAAGCCTGAAGAACACAAAATAAACAGAAAAAGATATCATGAAGAAATGGATGGCATTGATGAGAGAGAGAGAGACAAAAAAGCAAAGAATAAATTTAGATTGAAAAGAGAGGCCCCACATAATTCATATTCAGCGACGACTTAGTTGGGGAACCGAGACACAAAACAGAGAAAGTCCATTAGGAAGACAACATAGGGAGACACTAAATAACCACAACAGCATTCCTCTAACTATCTGCATAGGAGACAAGCAAACAAGACTCATTATGCGAGAACGACATCAAAATCCTTATCGGCATCTAGAAAAATGAAAACAAGTAATAGGTTGTTGGTTAACCGTAAACCACGGGGGTCTCAATAAATACAATAAGTTGGAACTTTCAAGGGATTGGGAAACACCCAAACAGTTCGACACCTAAGGGAGATATATGATTGATATCTTTCAGAAGTTATGTTCCTTTCTAAGACCAAAAACAAGGATCAATATCTAGGAAATGTAGCACGTAACTTGGGATTCCAAGGACTATTCATAATGGAACCTGAGGGAAAAGTGGAGATATCGCCCTATTATGGAAAGATTCCATCACCCTAAGGATATTGGCTTTGGATAAGAACTACATAGACACCTCCCTAGTATGGCAGAATAAACAGTTCTCGCTAACTTGCATTTACCGGGAACCAAATATATCCAAAAGAGATGAGATTTGAGAATAAAAAAATAATCAGATTAAGAGATACAAAGAAAGGGCCATGGATGATTGTTGGGGATTTCAATGAAATTATCACCAACGCAGAGAAAAAAGGGGGACTTATGAGAACACAAAACTCATTCCTTGCTTTCAACTCAATGATATCAGCATGTGAGATGATGGATCTGCCCTACTCAGGGAACTCCCTATCTTGGTATGGCTTTTGAGGGACTGAACTTTTCCAATGTAGACTGGATAGAGCTCTAACTAATTGTGAATGTTTAGATAAATTCTCTAGGACATAAATCATTTATCTTCAGAAGGCAGCATCAGATCACAACCCTATGTTAATATGATCACAAGGTGAACTAAAGAAAGTAAGGCATATGTTATGTTTTGGTAAGGGATGGATAAAGAAAGTTGGATTCATGGAAGCAATGATCAGAGGTCGGAATGTTCAAAATCTTAGAACATCTACGAATTTAAGTGTAAGAATACAAACATGTAGAAGAGAGATCTCAAGATGGAGAAAATTAAATCCACAAAACTCTGCACTCAAAATAAAAAAAAACTGCAACAGAAAATCCACAATCGAGCTAAATGTCCAAATCTATAGAGTGCAGAATTGCAAAGACTGAAAAAGGAACTCAATAAAGTTTAGCTACAAGAAGAAATGTTTTGGAAACAAAAAAGTAGAAATATTTCCCTAAATGAGAGAGACAAAAATACCAAGTTTTTTCACGCCACCACGATGCAAAGAAGGACCAAGAAAACAATAAGAAGCTTAGACGACAGTAATGGCCAATTACAATTCACGAAGGATGCAATGGGTTCAATAGGAGAAAAGTATTTTAATCAACTATTTCAAGCGGATACTTCATCATGCGAGAGTCAGGGAAGAGGAAACCAAGACACTTAGAAATGAGGCTACAAATGAAGAGATTCAAGAGGCAGTAATGGCATGAATGTAAGATATTTTCTAAATATCTAAACCTTAAACATGCTAGATTACTGAATGATAGAACTGTAGCGGAAGCGTACCTTTTGGATCCATGGTTTCTGAACGGATTATGAGCAGGGCCGGCCCAGAGGGCAAGCTAAGGAAGCGACCGCTTAGGGCCTTCGATTTGAAGGGGCCTTTTTTCGTGAAAATTTATTATATAGGCCGACCTTTTTTTTGTTCAGTATGGTTTGATTGAAGTCATCGCTCAGGACTTTTAATATGAAACATAAAAGATATTTATAAAAAATTTCGCGCTACGCGCAAAATGAAATTCTAGTATATGAAAACGGTTCATTTTCTAAAGTTTTTAAGAAAGGAACATTTTTTTGTTAGAATTTACTATATACGTGGGTCTTTTTTTATTGAGTATGGTTTGATTAAATTTATCGTTTAAGACATTCTATATAAGACATACAAGATATGAAAAAAAAATATCGCGCTACGCGCGAAATGAAATTCAGTATATGAAAACGGTTCATTTACTAAAGTTTTTAGGAAAAGAACATTTTTTTGTTAGAATTTACTATATACGTGGGTTTTTTTTATTGAGTATGGTTTGATTAAATTTATCGTTTAAGACATTTTATATAAAATATACAAGATATGAAAAAAAAAATTCGCGCTACGCGCAAATTAAATCGTAATATATTAAAAGGGTCCATTTTGTGAAGTCGCTTAGGGCCTTCGAAAACGTTGGACCAACACTGATTATGAGTTATGGCTCTTCCACAACAAACCCTCATGATAACCTTAGGTCTTCGTTGTTGGGACTCAGAGACGATGGAATTTCTGATTAGGGTTGTTGTGGGGACCATCGCATTTCTATTTATAATAGAACTAATTTCTAAGTCGGCTATTCATCAACTTAGAAATTAAAAATGTATCCACATATTAATATTTCATAACGCTTATACCCTTTAGTCCTTTATTTTATTCCAAAGTGACCACATAAGTTTTGACTACTTTAAATAATGACCCCAACACATTAAATATACATTTTTGACCCAAATAAATCTAACAATCTCCCACTCGGTCTTATATGTATTCTGGAAATGTGATAGACTTTATGAGCTCAAAATTGTCATTATATTACAGGGCATAAACAATCTCGTCTATTAACTATATCAACATAGGATCATAGCGGCTTTCGTTATAATAAACTAACTAAACCTTCCATGGTCACTGAATCAATATAATCAAATGACATAGATCAATTATGAAAAATGTGGCATGAAAAATCACATGAAAGGTGATCAATACATGTCGATTTTCAACTGGTCCTCTTTATTGAGATCAACTTTATTGTACAAAGTGTAAATAAACCAAACTTTATTTCTGATCAGAAACATGTGCATAAACACAACCAAACCCACATAACGGAAACCAAATGACAAACTCCTACTTAACCAAATAATCCTCAAACACTGAGATTCTTTTGAGCAATAAGCTCGAAAGACCTGAGTGGTATACCTTTTGTAAGAAGATTTACTTTATTAGAGTTTGTCTCTGAATGTTCTATGCATACCCCTCCACTTTATACCCTTACTTGAGCAACGAGAAATTTAATCTCGATGGATTTTAATTTTGACAAAATTCATCCAGTCAAAATCCTTGATTGGATGCCCAAAATTGTTATACATTATGTCGTCATTGTGGAGGAAGCTACAAGTGATTATTTCACACTACATCAAACAATAACTCCACCGACCAACACAAAAAAAAACATAGCATGAAGTGGACTTTTTTACCATTTTGCATCCAACAAAATCAGAGTCAGAATACCCAATGATCTCCAAATTATTTGATCTCTGATACGTGAGCATATAGTCCTTTGTTCTATACAGGTACCTCATGACCCTTTTGGTTGCTGTCTAATGGTCTAAACATGGATTACTTAAGTATCTGCCTAAATTTCCAACAATGTACGCTAGAACTGGATGCATACAAACGTGAGCATACATAAGACATCCTGTTGCCGACACATTAGAAATCTTCCGCATCTCCTAAATTTCCAATTTTCCTTTCGGACACTGATCGAGATAAAATTTGTCTCCCTTAGCGACTGGGGTATCACCCGGTTTGCAATCATGCATGCCAAATCTCTTTAGTACTTTATCGATATAAACCTTCTATGATAATCCTAGAATACCCCGAGTTCGATCTCGATGAATCTGATACGAAGGATGCGTCACCAAGATCTTTCATTTCAAAATTATCCTTAAAAAATTTCTTGGTCTTATGCAACATGCCTATATCGTTCGTGGCAAGTAGTATGTCATCAATATACAACACCAGGAAAATACACTTACTCCCACTGAACTTATGATGTACACAATCTTCAACCAAATTCACCTCAAAACCAAAGGAGATGATTACCTCATGAAACTTGTGATACCATTGACGAAAAGCTTGTTTAAGCCCATAGATGGATTTGTTTAGTTTGCATACCATTTTCTTTGAATCACCTAATACAAAGTTTTCTAGTTGCTCCATATAAATCGTTTCATCAATGTTTCCATTGAGAAACGCAGTCTTGACATCCATCTGATGAAGCTCTAAGTCATAATGTGCAACAAGAGCCATGATTGTCCTAAAAGAATCCTTTGACGAAACTGGAGAAAATGTTTCTTTATAGTCAATCCCTTCTTTTTTATTATAGGTTTTAGCTACTAGACGAGCCTTATATCTCTCCACATTACCATTTGAGTCCATTTTGGTCTTAAATATCCATTTGCAACCAATAGGTCTCTTTCCTTCTGGTAATTGGACGATGTCCCAAACCTTATTGTTTAGCATTGACTGATACTCTTCTTCAGTAGCTTTGACCCACTTATCTCAATTGGAACTACCCATAGCCTCACGAAAGTTGATGGGATCATCTTCCAATTGGGTTTGATTTTCCTTTTGTTCCATGAGAAATACTATATAATCATCCGGAATAGCATTTCTCCTTTCTCTAGTGCATCGCCGCAAAGGCGCTTATTCTTGTTGCACCAGTTCTTGAGGATCTTGAACTTGAGTTTCAAGTTCAACTTCATGATGCAACGGTTCTAGAGGATCTTGAATTTGAGTTTGAAGTTCGATACCATCGTCATGATCTTGATTTTGGAGAAGAATTTCAACATCATTATGAGGTTCCAAATTTGCTCTTTGAGAAGCAACTGTATAAATTGCTTCAGTAACTGAATCAAATTTTTCCTCAAAGACGATGTCTCTAACTTCATTTCTCCCACCAAATTTAATATCCTCAAAGAACGTAGCTATTCCCGTCTCAAAAATGTTCTTCTGTGTGGGATCATAAAACTTATAACCCCGAGATCGCTCAGAATAACCAATAAAGTAACTGCTCACAGTTCTAGAGTCCAATTTTTTCTCAAATGGCTTGTAAGGCCTAGCCTCAGCTGGACATCCCCAAATGTGAAAATGCTTTACACTGGATTTTCGCCCAGTCCAAAGCTCATAAGGTGTTTTCGCAGCTGCTTTAGTTGGTACTCTGTTCAGAATGTAAGCTGCAGTCTTTA
>KE152163.1:73956-84769 GCA_000411095.1 Aethionema arabicum | reverse complement strand
CCAAAAGAGGGGAGATCCCTTCGAGTCTCTGATGATCCATGCAAATCCACATTCATTCTCCCCTTGTTTCCAAGATGCGTCGCAACAACAAGAAAAGAACCCCGGTGACGGGGGTTTCCATCTTTGGGGGCTTTTATGTGTGGTTATACCTCTGAGTTGTGTGGAGAGAAGTGTCAGATTTCCCGGGTTCTTCAAGGTCTGAGCTTCTGCCCATTTCGATTTCATATCTTGCCCTTTGGAGTAGTCTCAGAACGTCCCGTTGAATCCCTTTGAAGCATAAGTCGTTTCTCCTTTTCCAAATCGTCCATAGAATCCAAGGTGCCATATCTTGTCTCTCCTTAATCTTTCAATTGACGGTTTGTAGAGAAGAATCGTATACATGTTTTGGAAGATTGATGCACCAAAGCCTCTCTGAGTATTAGAGGGGATTCCTGATTGAGCCCACATTAAACAAGAAAAAGGGCACAAAAATAGGGTGTGATTTGTTGATTCCCCGTCCATACCACAGAATTGGCACCCATTTTCTGTTTTTATCATTCTTTTTTTGAGATTGTCCATTACTGGCAGGGAGTTTGTTATAGCTCGCCACATGAAGTTCCAAATTTTAGGGATGGCTTTTGTGCTCCAGATGGTTTGGTAGATTGGGGAGAGATTTCGGTGATTGATTACCATTGAACCGTTTATTGTTTCTCGGTTTTGAGCACAATAGTCTGACTTGGTTGTGTAGGCACCGTGTTGGTTGTGTACCCAAACGTAGTTATCATTTGTTGAGGGTCTTCCTGGTTTGATCATCTTAATCCATTGTTTGTCTTCTTCACATATGATCCCATCAATGACTTCTAGTTTCCACTCATGCCTTGAATGGAGGATGAGTTTACTGACTTTATCTTTTGTATTTTGCACTATAGAGACCGGCCGTGGTGGATGAGGAGGATTTGTTGGCAGCCAGGCATCATTCCACAGTTCTGTCCCTTCCCTGAGCCTATTACCCTTCTCGTGCCAGCTTTAATGAGGGGGATTGCAGCTGAAAGACTTCTCCATACGAACGATGGCCTGCCACCTGATTTGCTGTATAAGATACTTTATTTTTTGAAGTAATGGCTTTTGAGAATTCTTGAGACGAGTGAAGTTGGATTAGTTAGAATGCACCAGATTTGCTTTCCAAGAAGGGCCTTGTTAAACTTTTCTAGGTCTCTAAATCCTAAGCCTCCGTTAAGTTTATGTTTGCAGAGTTCTTATCAGTGTTGCCAATGCATCCCCTTCCTTTCCTTGTTGTTTTCCACCAAAAAGTTACGATAGTCGAGGTCAACTGCTTGCAGATTGTTCTCGGAATCTTAAACACCATCATTGTGTATATTGGAAGCGCTAGGGCTACTGGTTTAATTAGAACTTCCTTGCTGCCTTGAGATAAGAATTTGTTCTGCCAACCGTGGATTGCGTTTGCTACTTTTGATTTTAAGTAGGACAAAATTTGTGTTTTTGATTGCCCAAAGGATTCCGGGACGCCCAAATATAACCTTCCACCACCCACCTGTGTTATGCCTAGGCGATTTTGGATTTCTTCTCTTGTTGGGGTATCGATTTTTGTCCCAAAGATAATGCTTGACTTTGTGAAGTTGACTTTTTGAACCGACTAAGCGCCATAAACTGATAGGATTTCACGAATCTCATCTACTTCTTGTTTTGCAGCTTTGCAGAAGAAAATGTTATCATCGGCAAAGAGGAGATGAGAGACACGTGGAGCTGACTGAGCCACTCTGATTCCTGTGAGTCTGTTATCTTTTCCTGCATTTTTAAAGAGTTTAACTAGGAATTTTGTACCTAGGATGAAGAGGTATGGTGATATAGGATCACCTTGTCGGATACCTCTTGAGTGTTGAATTTCTCCGTGGGGGGATCCATTAATGAGAACCTTAAAGGTTACTGTCGTTATGCATACCATGATTAAATTGATCCATATATCCGAGAAGCCACACACTGGCATCGTTTCCTTGATAAAATGCCATTCTATTCGATCATAGGCTTTAGTCATATCGGTTTTAATCGCTATGAATCCCTCAGATGTTTATTTCCTAGTTTTGAGTGCATGTACGAATTCTTGGACCACTATTATGTTGTCAGAAATAACTCGTCCCTTAACAAAGGCAGCTTGTTGTTCAGATATAAGATTTGGTAGAACTTGCTTAAGTCTTTGAGCTAAGATTCAAGAAATTATCTTGTAGCTGACATTGCATAGACTAATTGGCCTAAAGTATTCAATTGCATTGGCATTCTCTTTTTTTTTTTTGGAATTAGACATAACTGAGTTTGATTTATCTCTTTGTCCAAGGTCCCTTCAATGAAGAATTTCCTGACCATCGCCTTGACTGCTTGTTCCACTCTTCCTCACATGGATTGGTAAAAGTGACCAGTCATGCTGTCGGCTCCCGAGCACTTTGTGGGGTTCATCCCAAAGACAGCTTCACGTATCTCTTCATCCGTCGGTGTATTGTTAAGATCCTCATTCTGAGCTGGGGTCACCAGATTAGTGAAACAACAGAATTCTGATAAATCACAAGAGGATGTTAAGCTTGGAAAAGCTCCTGGAAGTAGTTCTCAGCAATAGCATCCATTATACTTTCTTCAAATTAAACTGCCCCGTTCTTGTCTTTTAGACTGGTGATTGTGTTACTTCCTTTGCTTGGTTACGGCGTGGAAGAACTTTGTGCTGCAGTCTCCCTCCGTAAGCCAAGTATTTCTGTTTCGTTGCTTCCAATACTCTTCTTCTTTATGATACGCTAGCTGTAATTTTTTCCTTAGGTCGTCGAGTTCCTCCTCTTGTAACACTCTTGGTGAGTAATGTAATCTATTTGCTGCTTTAGGTGCTCTATTTCCTTTCCTGAATGGAGTTGTTGTGAGCGTTTCCAAATTGATATTTCCTTCCTGCAAAGGCGTATTATGTCCATGAAGGTAGCATTTGGGCCCAATCGGCGGTGTTCCCAACCATTTTGGACGACGCTCTGGAAGTCTTCATGGTGTAGCCACCGTTTATCAAAATGGAATATTGGGTAGCTTCGCCTACTATGCCCCTGAGCGCAGACTAGTATGGGGCTGTGATCGGACCCACTACGCTGAAGGTAAGTTACTTCAGATTTTGGGTAGTTTTCCAGCCACTTACCATTTATTAGTGCACGATCCAATTTGCAATGGACAAGGCCATTATTTCTCATTCCAAGCCATGAAAAGTCATTACCATTCGAATGCATTTCACGAAGTCCACAAGCTGAAATCATTGTATTAAAATCTGCAAAGGAATTAGCTGATCTTACAGAGCCGTCTTTTTTTTCCTTGTTGCACCTAATCTCATTAAAATCTCCTAACATTAACTATGCATGAGTTTTTCCTTCTCGTAGTCTTGTTATCCACTCCCAAACTTCCTGTCTTGCCGGTCTCTCTAGGGCACCGTAGACACATGTGATCTCTATTTTGTGGTTTCTCCATGACATACTTGCATCAATATGGTTCTTTGTGGCCGAGGTTATCTCCATCGTTATGTCTTTCTTCCAAAGTAATGCTAACCCACCGCTTTTTCCTTCAGGCGAGACTATGAATAAATTGTCGAATCCGAGATTGTTAGCTACTTGCTCCAGGTACTCATCTTTGTTTTTGGTCTATGAGAGGAATACAGCCTCTGGGAAATACCGACCGAGTATTTTCCTTAGATGTCGAACTATCAGGATATTCCCCACCCCTTGACATAATTCATATTTTATACCCATATATTTTTTTATCCTAAAAATATTTGAGTTGACAAAAAAACCATAAAATATTAAAAGAACTACCAAAATGACATTAATGAAACAATTAATTTATTTTATATATAATTATATAAATGACAAAAATACCCTTTTCTCTTTTTTCCAACGTCTTCTTCTTCTTTTTCTTCTTCTTCTCTTTTTTTTCTTTTTCTTATTCTTCTTCTTTTTTTTCTTTTTTCTTCTTCTTCTTCTTTTGTTTCTTCTTCTTCTTCTTATTTTCTTTCTACATCGTTGTTCTTCCAGCTTGTCTTTGAATTAATGTGAGTTATTCAATATTTCGCGTATTGTTGAAGGGATTTTGGTTTGTTTTGTCTTTTTGATCAAATGAGCTACAAAGACAAGTAAAGCTTCTTGGACTTGGGCTTTGGGTTTAATATTTTCAATTATTAAACCCAATACAAGATGAAGAAAACGGCTGCGTTTTGGAAAATACAAGAGGTTTAAGTGATAACAGAATCCGATCAATTCTGTTATCGCTTCTTGACCTGTTTTCTCCTTAATTGTGATTTGTATTCTTCTTCTTTCTTAAGAGAAAGTTCTTGAGAGATTTTAACCGGTAAACAGTCATTTTCATTTAGTGAAGTTTGGGAGCAACAGATCTCCCACGAGATGTACTAGCTTGAGGCTAGGAACTCGTTAAAGTCGTGTGTGTTTCGGTTCGGTGAACTTACGAAGATTTGCGGATCAGATTCTAGACTGAATCTGAGTTTGATCTTGAGCTTGGTGAAATTGGGAATCGCCTTTTACAAGTGGTATCAGAGCTTCGGCTTACTGCAATTTCAAGCTCATGGAAAGATCAGCAAAGTTCTTGCAAGTTTCCAGTTCAAAAGGCGTAGGTACATACACAAAGAAAGACAAGGTTAGGTCAGTAACAGTTCGCTAAAGAAGATCAACAAGATATTGTATAATTCATCATCAAATTCAATTCTGTCATCAAGAAAATGAAAGAACAACTAGATCCAGTAACAACAAGGTTCGATGTTGAGAAGTTTGATGGTGTTATCGACTTTAAACTATGGAAATTTAAATTTCTAGGTGCAATCGAGATGATGGGACTCGAAGGACCATTAGATGATCCTCCAGCTGCGACCACAGTAACATCCGCTGATGGCACAGTGACTCCAACACCAGCAGATCCTTTAAAGAAAGCCAAAGAAAGGCGAGTGAAGAACCTACTGTGTGCTAGTTTCACGGATCCACTCCTGAGAAAGGTAATGGAAGAACCAACAGCTTTGGCCATGTGGCAAGTATTGGAAAATGAATATCAGACTAAATCTATACCAAATATTATGAATCTTAAGAGAAGATTTAATAATTTCATGATGGATGCAAGCAAATCCATTGATGCAAATCTATTTAGTTTTCGCAAGTTGGTTCAAGATTTAGCAAGTATTGATATTAAGGTCGCAGAAGCTGACCAAGTTTTTCAGTTGTTTGCTAGTTTACCTCCTCAATATGAAGCCTTAGACCATCTCCAATGGTTTCCCTCATTTTTTCCCTCAAAATGAGGGAACTTCAAAATGAGGGAAGGTTTTGCTCCAATGGTTCCCCTCATTTTTTTACATTTAATTTGCTTAAACACCCATTAACTTTCTAAACTTTATAAATTATACCTACCTATTCATTTTGTTTCGCAAATTAATTTAGTCAAAATTAAATTTTGATTTCATTCAAACATATATTACATGATAAAATTACATAACACTAGATAACATTTGAAAAAGATGGTACTTACTTATTTATTAAATATCATTATTACTTTGGTGGATCGGAAAGAGATTTACCGGATTATTAAATCATTATATGTTATGTTAAGTTTATTTGAAGTTATCTTCTATGTTATTGTTAATTTTATCTTTTAAGTTGTTTGTTAGTTTTTTTTTACGTTTTAAAAAAATTTCGGAAGTACCTATGTATTTTTAGTGATATTATTGACTATGTCATTATATTTTCTTAATATATGTTATTTTATTATCTTGATTAATAATTTAATATTTTGACTAAATATTATTTAACTATTTAAATTGTTTTTTATATATTTTATATATTTTTTTTATTTAATTAAAAAATGAATAAGTTGAATTATAAATGTATAAATTGAAAACAAATATAAATAGAAGGATTAAAATGTAAATAAAAAACACAAAGTAAAGAAATGAGGAGATGAATAGTGTCTCCTCAAATTTGAGGGGATTTTTTATCTCCCTCATTTTTTCTTTCATTTTGAGGGACCATTGGAGTTGAATTTCCCTCATTTTTTGAGGTTTTCCCTCAAAATGACGGACCATTGGAGATGCCCTTAGTAGATACCATGAAATACAGCAGTGGAAAGTTTAAAATTACAGTTCAGGATGTTGTTACCTCTGTGTATATCAAGGAATCTGAGTTAAGGCAGAAAGGACTTCTAGCGAAGCCTCGTACTGAAGCTGAAGGCTTGTATATTTCTAACAGTAAACTTGCAAGCAAGAAAGGTAAAGGTAAGAAAGGTAATAGTAAATCAAAGTCTAAGTCTAAAGAAGATGATAATACATGTTTTGTTTGTAAGAAAGAAGGGCACTGGAAGAAGGACTGTCCAGTGCATGCTGCTAAGAAGAAAAACCAGTCTGCGAATTTTGCAGCTGAGTGTACTGAACCAGTACTACTCACAGTTAGCCTACAAAGTTCAGAAACAGATTGGAATTTGGATTCAGGGGCCAGTTTTCATATCACACCTCACAAGGAATTTTTATTTGATTTAGCGGAGTTTGTTGGTCCAAGGGTTTTAATGGGCAACAACACTTTCAGTGAGGTAAAAGGTATGGGTAAGATTAGGATTATTAGACCATCTCGTCAGCAAGTTATACTCTCCGATGTTCGTTACGTTCCCGAGATGGGCAGAAACCTAATCTCTTATGGATGTTTAGAAAAAGCAAGGGTGTAATTATGCTGGTGATGATTATCGTGTGAGATTCTACAATAAATCAAATGGGACAGAAGTGTTATCTGGGATTTATAAAGAGGATTTATACTTCCTAAAAGGTACAGTTTCATCAGGAGAAGTAAACGTTACTGCCGTTACAGCAGATATGTTAAAGATTTGGCATTCTCGGTTAGCTCATATGAACCAAAGAAATATGGATATTTTTGTCAAGGGTGGGTATATCAGTGACAAGAAATTGTTAAAGTTAGGTTTCTGTGAAGCTTGTGTAATGGGTAAAGCTCATAAGCTGAGTTTTAAAAAGGGTAAGCATATTTCGAAAGATGTTCTAGACTATGTTTATTCATATTTATGGGAAGCTCCTACGGTAACAGAAAATTTGGTTGGAAATAAGTATTTTGTTACATTTATCGATGATGTTTCACGCAAAGTATGGATTTATTTTCTACAAACTAAGGATGAGGTTTATTAGAAGTTCAAAGATTGGAAGATTATGGTTGAAACTCAAACAAGCAAGAAGATTAAATGTTTTAGGACAGATAATGGGTTAGAGTTTTGTAACCAGAAATTCAATGACTTATGTACAGATTCGGGTATTAAACGACATAGAACCTGTACATATACTCCACAGCAAAACGGAGTTTCAAAACGGATGAACCGAACAATTATGGAAAAAGTAAGATGCTGGTTATCAGAAAGCGGTTTAGATGAAAGATTTTGGGCTGAAGCTGCATCAACAGCTGTTTATTTGATAAACAGATCACCTAATTCTACAATTGAATTTAATCTACCAGAAGAAAAGTGGTCAGGTTCTAAGCCTAATTTGGATCATCTAAGGAGATTCGGGTGTACAGTCTATGTCCATGTGACTCAAGCTAAAACAAGTCCTAGAGCTGAAAAGGGGGTATTCATAGGTTATCCACAAGGTACTAAAGGTTATCGAATTTGGATGCCATAACATAATCAATGCAAGATCAGTAGGGATGTTGTTTTTAATGAAGAGGAACTGTACAAGGACACTCTAAAAGATACAGAAAAACAGCCACAGGAAAATTAGGAAAATTTTCAAGTTAAGACTGCAAGTAAAACTGTTTTCAACAGTGTCACATTAATGAGTCAATGCAAGCATGACGGTCACAACCGTAAGACGTGTCCGATCGTTCACTAAGTTTATTGTATTGTAGTTTTTTCTTGTATTGAACAGTAAACCCCTGTAATTTTTCGATACAAATTAGACAATCATGTACTTTTTGGACAAATGTAGTCTCAAAATAGTTGAGCATGCCCATGTAGTCTCTAAAAAAAGGACTACATTAATCTACGTACCCATGTAGACTATGTAGACTTTTTCCAAAAAAAGGTCCACATTAGTCTACATACCCATTTTGGGTATAGGGTTTATACACATACGAAAACCATGTGCTATAGATGTATAAACCGAAAATACAAATCATATTCAGATAAGGCGAGATGCGAATTTTACTTCGTCAAACCTTTCTAAAATAAGGTCTACATAAGTCTATATAGGTCTACATACCCATGTAGACCATGTAGAGCTTTTCTACAAAAAACGTTTTTTGGGTATAGGGTTTATACCGAGACGAGAATCATGTGCTCTGATGTACAAACCGAAAATAAAAATCATATTCAGAGAATGCGAGATGTGAATTCTACTTGGTCAAACATTTTTTAAAAAAAGGTCTACATGAAAAAGCACACTGCTAGGGAGATTCAAATAAATTTCTTTGTATATTTAATCACTGTTTTTTACAGTATCAAACTATACAAAGTTTCTCTCTAGAACATGACTCACAATACTCTCTATTGTGGTAAAGTTCATAAAGCTTACTTCCTATCATTTATATAGGCCTTAAAGTAAAACCCTAGCGCCCTTGATCTCTCGTATCTCTCTCATGCGAGAACTCCCCTTCCTTTGTTTGACTGACATCCTGCAGTCTGATTCTGCGACATGCTGATCCCTTGTGGTCTTGAAATGTTGCCATCCAACCTCTGTTAAAGCCGCAACATTGCTTGTTTTACTCCTGACAGATGTCCTTTTACTCTCTTGACCTTCATGATTTCACCTAGATAGGTTAAATCAGCTTTATCAAGTAGAGGTCTCATTTCCTCTTTTGGCAAACTGCCAAGTCCTCATAGGAAGGTCTTCTTCCTCCTTGTCTAGCCTAATTTGATGAGTATTCAATTTTGTTCAGTCCCAATGGTATTCCTCTGTCTAAGAATATGCAGACAGAGAAGATTCTTTGACTTTTCTTGAGTTGCTTTCTTCTAGCTTTGTAAGCTTGAGTTCCAATTGTTGACACAGAAAGGCACACTCACAATCTCCCCCTTTTTATCCTACATGGTCACTTCACGCACAAACGTTAGTAGTCAGGCAGAAAAACCTGGACTGTTAGTTCAGACATCAGTCAGAAGCAAACTGTTAGTTCAGACATTAGTTAGAAGCATAACAACTTTAACCATACGAGAACTATCAACGTTCAAATCAAAAAAATCCATAGGGAGAGACAACACCAAGTACGATCAGCCTTACTAAAAACAACCATAGACCTAGACTTAACGTAACCTAACCACCTAAGATACACATAGAATACAGCTTCATCCACGAGACCTAAAAAAAGGTTAGCATAGTTTAGCATTAAAAACATTGTGACCAGTTCAAACAATGAATTGAATACAATTAGTTAGACACTTCTTCACGATCATCCTCATTCGTTCCAACTCCCCCTGACTGTGTAGCATCTGGTGCCGATGATGATGCTTCCCTTAAGAGTTTTCCCCCTACGTGAACGACATGTAGGAGAAAAAAAAACCAATGAGATGAATGAGAACAATAGATAAGGCAAGGAAGTTAGAACCACAAGCAAACCTTCCAACTGGGCCATAAATGCCTCAAGAGCATCCCGAATTGGACGGACTGCAAGGCAGATTGCCTGGACAACTTGAGTTGGGTCAGCTGCTAAGGTTGCAAGTCCTGAGAGTCTGGTAACTAACCCCTTAGGATTGAACAGAAAACATCGTGCTTCAACCAGTGTATCTTCGTTGGTCAGTTTCGGAGTATGTTGACTACTCAACACTCGGTACAATATGTTCGGAAAAGGAATAAGGTAGTTGAAATCCAGACGGGTACCAACTCGGACAAGCTGATCAAACATGATTCGCCCAAAGTTCACTGACTGACCTTGACCCAGACGATAAAGCAGAACAGCTCGTTCTTCAGACATTAGGGACTTGTTGGAAGTGGGAATACAGTTGGCACAACAAAGAAGATGTAAAGCATTATAGAATGGAGTGAGCTGGAATGGTTTCAGATCACTCAGTGTTCTAATACGTCCTCCAGATAATTGACGAGCAATTACTGAGCCATCAGGAGCCTCAGGCAGGTCACTACTCGGCTGAATATTCAGGACTCTATTGATGTACCCCGGTGAAACACAATACTTCTGATTGCGAATTGTGACCCTCACTTTGCTGAACGTCGAACGAACTGGACGAAATGCAGCAAAGAACTCTGATAGGATACTTGAGGCATATGGAGGTAGGGCAGTGACGGTGGGTAACCAACCAACACGCTTAAGAAGGTCCTCTATCTCCTGAGTATCTGGAAACCTTAAACGTAAAAATCGTTGCTCGAGAACTCGTCGGCCGGAGAATTTATGAAGCCGTTGACTGATCATCTCGGCCAAAGGATCTCGATTAAAGCCCGCGGAATTCTCACAACAAGGTCTTGTAGTCATTCTAGCAGTATGAGACCTTTCTGGGGACATAGGTCTTTTATCCAACTTTTTGGCAGATAAAGAAGGACCAGCGTTCGACTTCGTGGGATCAACACTATCGCCTACAGTGTAAGGAGAAGCTAAAGTATCAGGAACAGAGAAAACCAGAGGTGCGGATGGAATAGAGGTTGCAGAAGCCAAGGTAGATGAGAGAGGGGTGCGCGAAAGTTGAGGTGATGGTGGTTGTTGATAGAGGGTGCTTTTGACACATTTACAAGCCTTGTATTCGTAGTTTTATCTTTGTTTTTAGGAGCATTTGGAGTATTTTAGGTACGTTTTGCATCAAGAAGCCAAGAAAGGACTTG
>KE152163.1:53956-65024 GCA_000411095.1 Aethionema arabicum | reverse complement strand
TTTCTGCTAGTGACAAGTAGGAACCAAAACCCCAAAAGATTTCTGTTCTTAGTCTGATTTAATACAGGAGATAAAAGAAGTACACCGGAAGCGTGGTTCGATACCCTTACTTCCCACTACATCGCTCTTAGCAGTGTGGTGTCGGAGTTAAGGAACCCCCTTTACTTCGATCGATAATAACACCCGCAAAAAACCTTATTATCAGTTGTAAGCCGGACGACTGTCCATCGGATCCTGGAGGCTTGACTGATCCTGTCTCAACACCCAGACCTGAAACCGATGCAGAAGGTAAACCGGCGAGGGTTTCTGTAACCAGAATAGCAGGACGAACCATCGGTGTTGGATTTGATACTTGTCCATTTACCGAAACTTGGGGAACTTTTGGATTAGCAAGAATTGATTTTGGAATGACTCGAATCATCGATGGTGCCTCTACCGGTGACACCATTTGAGGTGGATACGCACACATCAGATCTGAGAGAATTTCCGGCTCATCCTTCACTGGTGGTATCCCAAACGCACGACTAGGCTTAGATTCAGCAGTGGAGTGAACTCGAGGATCAGAACGCAGCATGTCAGACATTGAAGCCGTTGAACCGGAAAGGTCGGATAGACAAATGATTTCAGTTTCAGTCATTTTGAGAGTTCTTGAGATTAGAAGAAAACCATTTGGTCCTTTTTAAAAGATAGCTAGTGAAGTTTTCTGTTCATTGAAATGGACACTTGAGAAGATAGTTAGCAATGACTTGGATTAATGAGAAAGCATTGGAAAACGTAAACAGGTGACAGGTGAATAGGGATGTAAAATGACACAACATCATCATTTCAACTGTTCAATCATCTATCAAAGACTAGGCCATGCTCCCCCCCAAGTCGTAACTTGCAGTGATTGACAGGATGACAAAATGCAAGGGGTTTGATATGTTGATGGTGACATCAAAATACAAGGACTCTGCACAAGTCCCAGATTTTGAGAACTTCTCAGCGGTGACAGATAGCTTTCACATTAGCATTCCTTAACTCATAATCATCTGACCCATCCTGTCAATTTACACAGACCACAGTCGACTGTAAACCCATGGTGGTGAGTCTTATGTCCGTTATTAGTTTAACAACCAATTGACTGTGGAGAACTTCTCCAAATTTTTTTTTTTTTTCTTATATATTTTAAAACAATGGAGAACTTCTCCAAAAACAAAAATTGTCCAGATCGATGCGGGATGGACAACACTTCTCCTATTTCTGCTGAAGAGTGAGTGTACATACTATGTACTGTTCGTATTGGTTGGACAAGTTTAGGAGTTAGAACTCAACAGCCATGGATTAGCCACAGACCTTCGATCAAGAGTGCCCTGATGTGTTGAGCGACTTACTAAGTAGCTCTTTTCTGTCACCAAGGCGTGCGCCACAGACCGTGCAGACGAGGAGACAAACTGTTAGTCAAACCACACAGCATAATATTTACACATTTTCCTCCCTCTACAAATGGCATAACTGGCTAGAAACTGCAGTCACGGACTGCATCTAAAGGATTAGTAAACACAGCAGCCAGTTGATGATCAGTTGCAATGTGTAATAGAAACACACAATGTTTGTGAACTAATTCCAAATATTGAAAACATAAACCTGTAAGCTTACGGCATGAATGTTGAACAGGATTATTCAAAATGCTTCAAGCCCTAGGATGAGCAATAGAACATGGAAAAAGAGAGTTAGGAATACCGTTATTAGCAGACACTGAATGCATCAGACGAAGATGGGGGCAACCACAATAAAAAAAAATGTGCTCCCTTGCTGCAGTTGAGAGATGGCTTCGGGAACATAGTCGTTGAAGGAGGTGCTCCGATCATTCATATGTCGCGGGTGGACCCACAGACGGTGACTCAGCCCCGGTATGTGTCGAATGGACTCAAAACACACAACTGGAATAACACCTTCTTCGAAATCCACCAATGTGATTAGTGAGAACCATTGAGTAATCAAACTTGTCCCGTTGCGTGTGAAACTTCCAGATTCATCCCTTTTGGCTGTTGAAGACCCATTCTTGCCACACAATAGTTCCAGTGGATAAACGTGTAACCACATCTAAGACTTGGTTACGATCACCTGTTTAATTACATCATTAATAACAACACCCCAACACTATGCCTGCTTGGAAACCCTGTATTCTTGAGGTTCTGTCTCAGACACAATAGCTGCTATATGAACCATCTTTTGGAAGTTGATTTGTTCCCTGAGAGTGATCCGACGCTCACTCACTGCTATGATACCACCCATGATATCATTAGCATGGTGGTTCTTGCACATTGTTACTGTTGGAAGATCCTTGAACAAATCTGTTTCATTGCTTTGAGTACTCACTTTCTCAAGTTGATCCTTGTCATTTAACACTTGACATGTACATCCATACGCATAACGGGAATCGACACTTGGCATGTTGTACACCAAGTTGATGTTATACCATGCAGTGTGAACTGCCTTAGCCCAGATATACTTTAGAACATTGTTTTAATGTGACATGGCAGTGGCCATTTCTGGCAAAGTGCGATTGTTTCTCTCAACTACTCCATTCTGCACTAGAGTTCTTGGTGATGAAAGTTGTTGTACAATCCCTCGACTATTGCATAATTTCTGTTGTTGACTAATCTGAAACTCGTCACCACGAACTGATCGTAGCTGTTGGATCTCTCCAATCTCATTCTGAACCAGCAATGTCAGAATGCGAAACCTTCGACAGCATCTTACTTCTCACGTAGAAGACGAACCCATGAGAATCTGAAGAAGTCATCTACTACAACAAACACATACTTCTTGTGAGTAGTATTTTCAGTCTGCATTGGACCCATCAGATCCATGTGAATCAACTGAAGTTTTGTGATGGACTGTATCTTTGTGGTAGCCTTGTGTTGTACTTTAACTTGTTTTCCCAGTTTGCAGCCTCTGCATAGTGCTTGGCTGTCTATCCCTTGATGATGATACGGTAGACCAGTCTAAAGAGAGTTCTTGAGTGCAAGTGTTCAAGTCGTTGATGCCACAGGTTGCGATCCTCCTCTACTGCAACCATACAGTGAGTTTTCTAAGTCCATGGATAACGGTTGTAGTTGCCTCTAACTCCAATCAACACTGTATTTCCCATTTCGTTAGTTGCTTCACAGCCTGTTTGTGAAAAACGCACAGACAAGCCTTCATCACATAATTGACTGTGACTGATTAGATTTTCCTTTAGACCTTCCACAAGGAAGACATTTGAAAGTCTTGGTAGGCCTTCTCTATTCAATTCACCCTTTGAGTTGATTTGGCAGTGAGTGCCATCACCGAATGTGATTCTTCCACCTTTGACATCTTTTGCTTCATCCAGAGACGAGACGTCATCGGTCATATGTCTAGACCATCCACTGTCAAAATACCACTGATCTGAGCTGGTCATCCCTGTTAAAGCTACTTGACATACTTTGTATCTCTAGTGTGTCCAAAGACATCACAGAAGTTCCACTGTGATTTCCAGTAGATCATCTTCTTATCTGGTCCTCTAAATTGTTGAACGAACCAGTGATGCCAGTGCTTCTACCATCTACTATGTTGATACCAGTATCATCCCTTGCTTCTTCCCGAACAACCTTGTGGGTCTGTGACATGACTCTCCAGTGAGACCTAAACCTTGGTTCATATTGGACTGTAACCACCAACTAAGGCTTTCTTTTAGTGACTTCGTACCAAGTGAGAGCATCTTCACATGTTGACTGAGTTGAAAAAAAATTGTTCAAGACTTCGTTTTTCTTCAGTTCGCCTAGTAATCGTGAGTTTAAAAGCCAGCTCCTTTTCCTTGGTTGCTTCTTCAAATTCCATAACTTGAGCTGTATTCTTGTTCATCAAAAGATGGTACAGCAGAGTCGCTTCCATCAGAGGTAATAGGACTGATGAAACCCATAAAAATTGTTGATATCCTTCTCTTCCTCACCATCACTCTAACTCCAGAGAATTAACGACTTGTCTTTGTTCTTATTTGAAGAAGAGACACCTTTGATCCTTGTGTGTCCAATGCTTTGATACTCCAAACACCTTACTCCCTTCTGATGGTAGACGTTACCTCTTTCAGATTGGGTTTGTGAACCAGATCCAGACTGTTTTCGCTCACCCTTTCCTCCACCAAAGGTGTTTGGTGGACGGTTGTCAGATCTACGGAAGATACGATTTACAGCCCTCTCAACCAACAACCCAACCGATTCTTCAAGATCTTCTTTCTCATCACTTGCAGCCAGAGCGATTTCAGGTTGAGTCTGAGTCCCTCCATTGTCATTCAGTAAGCTCATTTCATATTCTTTTGGCAACCCAACTGCTTCAGCATAGCCAAGCGTATCAGTGTTTTTGGGCATCTTCATGACTATCTTCTGAACATGAAACTGCTGGGGTAGAGAGCGAAGCAGCTTCTTGACCAATTTCTTGTCCTCATTAGAGATAGTGCTTAGATTTGAGCTGAAGTCTGCAATGGATTCAGTAGGACCCATTGGTAGTCTCTCAACCTGTTTCAAGCAAATCCAACCTTAAACGATTGACTGCAGATGTTCCTTCAAAAATCATTTGTAGAGTGTCCCAAGCTTGTTTGGCAGATGTACATCCTTGAATAAGCTTGAACAGAGTCGGAGCGACAGCAGCAAAAATGGTGACCAGAGTCTTGAAGTTAAACTTGCAGGTTTTCCTTTCTACGTTTGTCCAGAGACAGTGCTGCTTGAGAACCATAGTGCCGCCATCACTTGTTACTATAGGTTCTTCCCATCCAACAAGTACGAACTCCCAAGCATCTTCATCAAAACCTCGTAAGATGAACTGTATCTTGACCTTCCAATGACCATATGCTTCAGTATCAAGCACAAGCGGTTTTGGAACAGACACAAGCTCCCTAGTCGAATCCATGAGTAGAATCGTTCACCCGATAACTTGGGGTGACCCGCTCTGATACCAATTGAAAAACCACTCTGCTAGGGAGATTAAGAACATAACACTTTTGTCAAATAAATTTCTTTGTATATTTAATCACTGTTTTTTACAGTATCACACTATACAAAGTTTCTCTCTAGAACTTGACATACAATACTCTCTATTGTGGTAAAGTTCACAAAGCTTACTCCCTATCCTTTATATAGGCCTTGAAGTAAAACCCTAGCGCCCTTGATCTCTCGCATCTCTCTCATGCGAGAACTCCCCTTCCTTTGTTTGACTGACATCCTGCAGTCTGATTCTGCGACATGCTCATCCCTTGTGGTCTTGAAATGTCGCCATCCAACCTCTGTCAAAGCCGCATCATTACTTGCTTTACTCCTGACAGATGCCCTTTTACTCTCTTGACCTTCATGATTTCACCTAGATAGGTTAAATTAGCTTTATCAAGTAGAGGTCTCCTTTCATCTTTTGGCAAACTGCTAAGTCCTCATAGGAAGGTCTTCTTCCTCCTTGTCGAGCCTAATTTGATGAGTATTCAATTTTGTTGAGTCCCAATGGTATTCCTCTGTCTGAGAATATGCAGACAGAGAAGATTCTTTGACTTCTCTTGAGTTGCTTTCTTCTAGCTTTGTAAGCTTGAGTTCCAATTGTTGAGACAGAAAGACACACTCACTACATACCCATGTAGACCATGTAGACATTTTCTTAAAAAGGGTTTTTTGGGTTTACTTTTTATACCACGATGAGAACTGTGTGCTCTAGATGTATAAACATAAAATACAAATCATATTCCAATAAAGAGAGATGTGAATTCTACTTAGTGAAGTTGTTCTGACCATGTAGACCTTTTCTTAGAAAGAGGTTTTTGGGTTTATTGTTTATACCATTACGAGAACTATGTACTCTAAAAGTATAAAATGAAAACACATATCATATTCGTATACGGAGAAATGTGACTTCTACTTTGTGAACATTATTAAAAAATGGTCTACATACATGGACATGTAGACCTTCTCAAAAAAAAGGTACAAGGAGATTAATGATTTCTACTTGTCAACTTACGCAAAGATTTCTAACAATTATATTATTTTGTAACCTGTCAACCTATATAAAACTTTTAACCATCATATTGTTTGGTTTACAATGGAATTGACACTAAAAAGTTTCTTTTTCTCATATTGCGAGAGTCTCTTCTTTGCTTCTTTATTTTCATATATTTGTTTTACCTTGTTTCTTTATCTTTCTTTTTTTTCTTTCTTTTATCCTTATTTTATTTCTGGTGCTTCTTCTCCTTAAGTTATTTAGTACGTAATAACTTATCAATCTTAAGTTCTATAAGTATCTATGTATATAAAACAAAGAAGGAGGTTAAAACTTCAAAAACTATCATGAAAAATAGTACGTTTATCAAATAATCGGCAAGATATTTAAACTTGGAAGTATTTCTCCAAATTGAAGATATACATTCGAATGTAGACCGTGCAAACAATGTGAATCATTCTCTGAGAATGGTCTACATTCGAATGTAGACAATATAGATCATTTTCCGAGAATAGTCTACATTCGAATGTAGACCATTCTCCGAAAGTTGGTTGCCTTTTCCAAATTGGATACGATTTTTTGCAGAAAATAACAATCCAAGAAGCATTTCTTCAAATTGAAGATCTAAACCCATAACCCAGAACCCTCAAACTAGATCTAAACTTAAAGAAACAAATATTAAATTTCACAATTAGGAAAAACAAACCCTAAAATGAGATTTAGGTATGTAAAATTTCGAAATTATAAAATAACTCACTTTGATTCGTAAAAAAGAAAACGATGACATAGAAAGAGGAGAAGGAGAAGGAGAAGAAGAAAATGAAGAAGAAGCAGAAGAAGAAGAAGAAGATTAGGAAGAAGAGGAAGAAGAAGGAGAAAAAGAAGAAACGAAGAAGAAGAGGGCATTTTGGGAACTTAGTGTTGTTTATTAATTTTGTAATTTTATTAAATTATTTATTTAAATTAATAAAGAGGCATTTTGGGTAGGTCACTAAATATAAATTTGAATTAGGATAAAAAAATATGAGAGTATAGAATAGATATTAACTCTAAAATATGGACTATATATCCTATAGAATTTCCTCAAAAATTTAATTACGCATTAAATAAAAATAAAAATATTATATAAGTAGAAGAGACTATAGTGGATCTCCCCCAATATTGATGCTCTAAAAATTAAACTATTTCATTACTCTATTTTTTTTTCAAAATAGAGTTATGTTTTTTTTAAAACAAATCAACAAAAAATAATGTATTAACTACTAACTACGAATTGGCGATGTGCGATCAAGTGGCAATTCGTCGCACCCGTTTCCCCTTTTCCGTTTCTTTTCCGATTACAGGTCTGTCACCACCACCGGTGGTGTTTCCTTCTATCCGTGACCCTTTCACGGTTAGTTCCATCTCTGTAGTGGTGACACCAACCCACTACGATGCTCCTCTTCTCTCTTCCAACCGTTTTGCGGTTGATTTTATATTCCTTTTATACCCGTCGCTTTCTATCCACAATCCTATTCCATCTTATCTCACTACAGTGTACATCATGGAAAACTCCTTTCGAACCGCGATTCAGGACCTCACTTTGGGGATCAACGACACACCGGTTTCACTACCATTGGAAGTATGTGACGCAACGGTTCAGGCTAATCACTTCTCCCTTATCGGACGACCCTTGATCCCTCGTCGCCAGAATTTACGCGCTATTGTCGCGTCCCTACCACGAACTTGGGGACTTTCGGGCATGGTCGCTGGCCGTATCATCGACAACAATCGCTTTCAATTTGTCTTCCAATCTGAGGATATCATGAAATCGATTCTCACGCGAGGACCTTGGGCTTTTAACGATCGTATGTTACTCCTCCAACGTTGGCAACTGAATGACGAAGCAATTACTCTCAATATGCTCCCGTTATGGGTCCAAATTAGGGGCATTCCTGTACAGTTTCTCACCCGTCAAGTCATTAATCACATTGGTAGTACATTGGGGACTGTCTTGGCTATCGATTTTGATCCTGATACTGATGCAGTGGTTGAATTTATCCGAGTACAAATCTCTTGGGATGTTACTAATCCACTCTGCTTCCAGAAACAGTATCAATTCTCTCCTGGGATCAATACTACACTGAAGTTCAAGTATGAACGCTTAAGGAGATTTTGCACGTCCTGTGGACTCATGACTCACGACCCGGGTGATTGTTTCCCATCTAATAAAGTTATCGAGAATGCTTACGGCATTGACTCTCCTTCCAACTCAACCCAAAATCCATCGCATATGCTATTGCCGGATAGCTCTGCCTCACCCCCAACTCCAGCGATTAATGTGGCAGAAAGTAGTAATTCCGTGCTAGCGGGAAATTCTGCCCGTACTACTCCTTCTCTTCATCAAGCGGAAGCCTCCGATGATGCTCCTACCCTTCGTGACATTGAATGTGATCCTTTCCCAGAGTCCTAGCCATATCACAAACGTCCTCGTTTGCACCTATTCACTGATACACGAAGACCCCAAACATCAGACTCTCTCAGTCGACTTCAGACTGATTATGCCGAATCTGATACACTTTCTCCTGAATCGATACCAGCATCCAGTGGCACGGTGGGTCCAATACCACCACCCACATTATGAAGATTGCTGCTTGGAACTGTCGAGGCTTGGGACAACGCCCGACAGTTTGACGTCTTAAAGAGCTAGTGTATCTCTTGGACATGTTGTTCCTCGTGGAAATGAAGCAGACAGATTAGCACGTTCGAGATATTGGGGTTCAGCTTGGCTTTCAACAAATGAAGATTGTATCTCCTCGCGGCTTAAGTGGTGGCCTGGTTGTATTTTGGAAAGATTACGTCTCTGTCTCTTGTATTTCCTTTTCTTCTCACCTTGTAGACCTCCATATTGAATATAAAGCTTTCAACTTCTTTTTGTCTTGTGTCTATGGTCCTCCACTACCACAGATTCGTCACCAACTATGGGAACGTTTGCAGCGACTCTCCCATACACGTCAAGGACCGTGGCTTCTTTGTGGTGATTTTAACGATATTTTATCACCCAGTGAAAAGAGAGGAGGACGGATACGACACCCTGGAAGCTTTACTACCTTCCGACATATGGTGGATGTTTATGACTTAACTGACCTTACACATAAAGGCAACCATTATAGTTGGGTGGGCAACACACATATGGGTATTGTTGAAAGTTGTATAGACCGAGCTATGGTGAATACTGAGTGACGATACAAGTTTCCTGTATCAGAAGTTGAGTTCTTAGCGTTGGCAGAATCTGATAACAGACCGATGATTATTACCATTGAATATGTTTTGCAAACCAAGCGTCGACAATTTTGGTACGATAGACACTGTTTTGATGAGCCTGACTTTGTACATACTGTTCGGCGCACCTGGGAAGGCAATAATCAGCCCACTTTGTTTTCGCAAAAATTACATGACTGCCGATCGACAATGGCTGCTTGGAAACGCCGGCACCACTATAATGCCGCTGAAATGATTCATGTTATCAGATCCCAAGTCGAAGATGCACTTCGTAATCCTACTACCACACCATCGCACTTACACTATCTCCATAAACAACTCAATCAAGCTTACTGTGATGAAGAAACATTTTGGTACCTTAAGAGTCGAACCATGTGGCTACAAGCCGGTGACCGCAACACTTCATTCTTTCATGGCGCTGCAAAGACACGGAAGTCAAAGAAATGTATTGTGCGTATAATTGATGATCAGGGTATCACACATACCAAGGACGACGCTATAGCTCAAGTTGCTGAATCTTATTTCCAGACTCTGTTCACAGCCTCTGATGTCAGACCCGTAACTGATGTCATTCCTCAACTGGACCGTCGAGTCACGTATGATATGAACGTTCAATTAACTCGTCCGGTGGAATATAACGAGATCAAGCACGCTGTCTTTCTCATTGGACCCGATAAAGCGCCGGGATACGACGGTCTCTTTGCGGCGTTCTATCAGCAGTTCTGGGATACTATAGGACTAGATGTCTGCTGTATGGTGCACAAATTTTTCCGTACAGGTATATTGGAGCCAAGCTTTAACCACACACAGATTTGTCTTATTCCGAAGACTCAAGATGCTAAAATGTGACTGACTTCCGCCCAATTAGCCTCTGCACGGTGAGCTATAAAATAATCTCGAAGATCCTCGTCCTCTGCCTCAAAGGGATTTTGCCTCGATTTATTTCTACAACACAGGCGGCGTTTGTGTCGGGCGGAATATAACTGACAACGTTTTGATCGCGCATGAACTTTTGCACGCATTGAAATCCAAGAAAGACTGTGCTTCGACGTATTTGGCTATAAAGACGGATATTAGCAAGGCATACGATCGCGTGGAATGGAGTTTTCTCGAAGCTGTTATGTTGGCAATGGGCTTTTCTGCTCAGTGGGTCTCGTGGATAATGACTTGTATTCGCACGGTATCATACTCTGTCTTGATCAATGGATCGGATCATTGTCGCATATTACCATCCCGGGGAATCCGTCAGGGCGACCCACTCTCGCCCTATTTGTTTCTCTTTTGCGCAGAAACACTCTCCCATATGCTTTCTCAATCTGAAACTCGTAAGGAATTTTCGGGTATCAAATTAGCTCGATCTTGCCCGACGATCTCTCACCTCCTATTCGCCGATGATCCCATGTTCTTTCGCAAAGCGTCCACAATGAATTGTCAACGGTTGTCTGTTATACTATGTGAGTATGAATCAGTATCCGGCGAACAAGTGAACCTTGGTAAGTCATCTATTATCTTTGGACAACGAATTGAACATCGGCGCAAACAACTACTTCAACGGGTCCTAGGGATATATACGGTTGGCGGTGGGGGCAAATACTTGGGTTTGCCTGAACAATTTGGAAGAAGTAAATGATCAGTGCTATTTTGTGACGATTTTACTGACCATATAACCTATACTTTCATTAGTTTTGTAGTGATTTTGCAGGAATCTAAGTAGAAATTACACAAAGAAAGAGAGAGAATATCAAGAGAGAAAATGAGCCAAATTAGAAGAAAATCAGCAAGAAAACGTCAAGACCTTGAAGTAGCATTTTGAACGGATTAAATCGGA